>CAHIKZ030002859.1:52500-62500 GCA_903632075.3 Acanthosepion pharaonis | reverse complement strand
ATCCAACGTTATGGGTTATAAACTTATATCACAAATCTTAAGATTCTGGATTAAATTTAGATATCTTGTGTTATATATATATATATATATATATATATATATATATATATATATATATATATATATATATATATATATATATAAATATATATTTATATAGTATAATTAATTCAGCAACCTTCGTTTAAATTTTATTGCATAAAAAACGATTTGAATATTTGTCATTCTTTAATGATTTTTCTCGTGTCGAATAAATCGTTTGATGTCGGTTTGAAATTTGTAAAGAAATTCATGATATAATTTTCCGCTAGCTAACACAATAGATCCTTTAGAATGTTGTGAATATCTGAATTGGGAATTAAAAGATATCAAGATGAAAATAATCAATCAGTTAGGGTAAAATTTCCTACAATAATATATATATATATATATATATATATATATATATATATATATATATATATATATTAATATATATATAAATATCTTTTCGAATTTCTTTTAGATGTCAAGCAGATTTACAATCCAGGAAAAAGACAGCCCGACACCGGCACATGAGATTTGATTACAATTTGAAGGTTTCGTAAGGACCATCCACACTTTTTTTAGGGTCAGAATAGATTTTTATTTTTTATTGAATGCCACAAGGTTCCCAAAGAACCCTCCGCAGGTTTTGAATTCAGAGTTGTCCTTCTCCTGATGCCACAGTTGCTATCCAAGGCTATAGAACCCAGTCTGTCCTATATTTATCCATATATAAAATCGGATTCACACCTTTCCTAAGGGTATTAGCACGTTAAATGAATTAATGGATTCGACTGAATTGAAATTTTGATAAAAAAATTCCTCAATCCAAGCCGCTATCCATATGCCTCAATATATATATATATATATATATATATAATATATATATATATATATATTATTCATGAATTATTCAAAAAAAAAAATGCAAAGTTTAATTTTAATTTTTATTAGAAATACATCGTCGCAAACAATTCAAATAATATACAAAAAAATCAAATCCGTTATGAATTAAAAGATCCTTGTTTCTATAAATTTCTGCCGTATTAGGTATTTATTTTTTTACTAAATTTTTTATTCTGTTCTCAATTTTCATCTTCAGGTATAGAATAGATGATGTTATTGTTTTTCTCTTCGTAATAAGAGGACAAAATTAAATATATGTATTGTTGTATCCGAAAATTTGACAAAGACGATGGACATAAACAACAAGTCTTACCCAAAACAGATAACTGAAAAGTTTTAAAATGATCAGCTTTCCGTTTAGCATGGTCGCGTTGTCAACTGAATTGTATTTTAATGAATATTGTCTTGAAAAAGGTTTATTAAACCGAAACGTCAGACGTCGACATTTCATTCATTTTAAATTCTTAATTGCATTTAAGGATTTTTGTTTGTTTTTTAAAATTTTTCTTCATTCTGTCGGATCTATATCCATTTACATTTGAGACTTATATATATATATATATATATATATATATATATATATATATATATATATATATATATATGAAATATAGTCTTAAGGTCTGCTATATTTATGGGATAAATTTGCTTAAATATCAGAGATAGAGCGTGTATCAAATAAAAGCAAATTTTAAATTTCCAGACCATTTCTGTTTCATGCTATAACATGAAAAATTTAGGCTGTCGTTGGTGGTTGTTAATCATATAGTTAAATTTTATATATATATATATATATATATATATATACACTTTTCATTCATTCGGTCTATTGTCCTTCATCTTTGTCACCATATTTATCATATATATCTTCGGCCTTTGTATGCTCCGGCCTTCTTCAGGTGCTTGGAATGTCGAACTGAACCCCTTTTTTTAATCACTGGGGTAGACTGTTTTAATTCCACGACATGTTTGATGGATGTCAGTTATCAGTTATCTCCTGTTAATTTCCTCTGAAAGTTCTCCACTGCCTTAACCGGGTATTGAACTTTTCTCTTTGGGTCCTGTCAATCGGAAATAGCAACCAACGCCTTTATCCAAATCTGCCATGTGTCCTTGAGGACAAAGACTTAAAAAGGCCTGAGTACACCGGCCGAAATGTTGTAATAAATATGGCGACAAAGATGAGGACAATAGTCCGAATAATGTAAAATAATGTACATAATATCTCATCTCAGAAATATAGATATATATATATATATATATATATATTTATATATATAAATATATATATATATATATATATATATATACTATTATTTGTCTGTTTGAATTAATTAACCAGAAAGTTTTTAGATTCTGTTATTGAAACATGAGAACTCTTATATATATATGGAATCATATTATAATATATATATATATATATATATATATATATATATATATATATATATATATATATATATTGATACATGTTTCATTAAATAATATAGACAAGTTTTGTCTATTTATTTTATGTAAATTCTTTTCATAAAGTCTGATAAGCTTAATGACATTATCATTAACCGAAGAAAGAAAATCACAATATTGATATATATTTTTAATCCAATTTAAGCTTTCGGCTTACATAAGCCATTATCAAAGAAGATAATTACTTTGCAATATATTAAGCAATTTACGGACAAGACAGTGATGATAGTCTGTTTTCTGTTTATATGGAGGATTCCGAAGCAACGATAAATATGTGCATATAAGACACTGGCAACGAAAATCGCACCGCAGCTCGTGACGTCACACATGACCACGCGAGTTGAATTCGAGAAGTATTAAGTATGGGATGCCGTTGGTATAAACCAATGGCTTCTGTTACCACTTATAGACATTTAAGTATATTTGTGGAATTTTCTTAGTTTATTTTGTTCAAGTTAGGTTTCAACTGTTTTATGTATATAGCTTCAAGAATTTTTAGATTTTGTTTATTGTTTTCATGTTTAAGTATAGTTGTGTTTTCAACGAGAATTTTACGGAATTGTGTATGCGGCTTGGTATGTTGTTTTAAATGCCTAAAAATGTTAGAGTTATATATATATATATATATATATATATATATATATATATATGTATTTATATATAGTCATAAGTAAAGACAATCCTGAAAAATACATTTAGGCTATAATTTATTTCATGAATATATTTGAATATTCATCTCTTCAGACCAAAGAATTTTTTTTAAAAAATGAAGTCAATATGTCTAGATAAAAAAAAGATTGATTCTATTTTATATGTATACTATTTGTGCTTTTTACGTTTATTCACATTTTTGTATATGGTCATTTATGTGATTGTCTTGCCTACGTCATTTATAGTTTTAAATTACTAATTAATATTATTTTTATATTAATAGTATTATTAATATTATATTAATATTATTGATAGAATTACTTTTAGTTTAATCCTTATCTATTTTTAACAGATCGCGGCATCTATCAGAAAGATGAAATTTAAATTTTTATTATTGCATTATTCCAAAATTTTAACACATCAGCAGTCAGCTATTAATGTCAACAACTATGCACAAATAGTCATTAATTAGAAAAATAGTAACTAATGTGTAATAGTATCTATAACTCAATGTACAAGAATCCTTTTTGATAAAAGTTAAAAAAATATGCATAAATACGTAAAAAAATGCGTATAGTGTCGAAAATACCTTTTTCCACAATATAGATATTTGTGGTATAATATAATGCTTATTACCTAAACAAAAATAATACTGAATATTTTTTAAACATTAAAGAATATTTAATGACATCGCCCTAATAACTGTTTTAAAAATCTTTTTTTAACATTAATTTGATTTTTTTTTTTGGTTTGAAGTGAAAACCTTCGTCTGGTTAGCGATTTGTCATTAGCAGTAATTCGACCAGACGTTTCCACAGGAGCTAAATGATATAGCACATCAGGTTATATAACGGTTCCGTGAAGGATAATGTTTCGATTCCTGTCGGAGGACACATATTTTCTATGAAATTTCTCGGACATCCATGTCGGCAAATATTGTTAATATTGTTTATTATAAACAGAGCGTTTACTTAAATATTAAAACATTATTGAAATAAATGAAAAAGAAAATTTATATTAAAATTTTATATATATATAATATATATATATATATATATATATATATATAAATAAATAAAAGTAAGATATATTAAATAATCCGGTGTTCTTATAGATATTTTTATTTTTAACAAAATAGTGCTCAATGTAAATTTACAGAATAAATATTATAAATTAATTGATTTAAAATGTGTTTTTTCCGAATTCACTTTTTCTAAACATATTTTAAATAAAAAATATATAATATATATATATATATATATATATATATATATATATGTATATATATATATATATATATAATAATATGTTTATATGTATGTATCTTCTCTCTCTACATAATAATATATATATATATATGTTTATATCTATCTTTTATTCATATCTATGTATCTTCTCTCTCTCTCTCTCTCTACTCTATATATATATATATATATATATATATATATATATATATATATATATACCTAAACACATGAAAGTAAATAAACTCTTAAAAAGAAAATTGTAAATTGGCCTCAAGATTGTATGAAAAAATTTCCCAAAAAAAATTAAAGATGATTGTAGAAAATACATTGATGGACGTAATTCCTGTGCTCGACTTTGGTAAATTCATTGGTATTAACCTACCAAATTTGTTTCGAAGGCAACAGACGTAGTGAAGTAATATCTTTGTCAATTATTATTGGTACTATAGTTACAGGACTTTTCCAATGTGAGGATGATTTCACTATAAATAAACGGTATTATTGTAAATAATTGATCATCATCTTTTTAAATAATGCAAGACATAACCAACAATCTTTAAGAAAATGAGTTTATCCAAGGAAAATAATGCTCCTTGACATTCTAAAAATCCTTACTATTGTTCATCTTGACAAAATAATTTCGAAGACAAAAAATATTGTAATTCTTCCAAGTCTCTTCAAATTTTAATCCGATATGCATAAAAGAAAATTGGTGCATTCAGAAAATAGATGTATATCAGAATTGCAAACCATATTCAATCAAAGAATTTTCTGTTAGAAGCAAAAATGCAAAAAAAACAAAAATCTAAAGAATATTGCTGCATGACATACATAGTCGAAACAGTAGAACACGACGGTTTCATAGTCGGAAGGCGAACGTTAAAAGCGCCACGAATCAGTATATATATATATATATATATATATATATTAGTATTGAACTGACAATGCAAAAATGATATTTGCGACGTGGATCGTGTCTTCTTTCTTTTTCTTTTTTTTTTTAAGCATTTCACCCCATGCAAGACAGAAGTGCCACTAGCACGCTGGGGAGTTACAGAGTGTCAAAGTGAGAGTCAAGACTGGGTATAGGTTGGATTGAGGCCTGGATAAATGATAAGCGGCTTCCAAGATGGCGGTTGACGCTGCATTTAAATTTTTTGAAGATTGTAGTTATCAGGGAAGCAAGTGAGTGAAAGGGAGTTCAACAAGCGGGTAGTGAGAGAAAAGAAACTTAGAAAACGTAGAATTGGCGGTTACATTTAACTATTTCAACAGTAAAAGTATGCGATCAAGATTCCAGTTTAGTAGCACGCTTTAATTGATGTAGTTGGGGAACCAGAGAAAAAGGTCGTCACAGAAGATGCCATGAAAATATTTGTAGAAAAGACAGAGGTAAGCTAGATCAACATCTGCGAGAAAAAAAAAGTGAAGTCGAGATGCCAGGTCAAGATCGATTACATTGCAGATTCTTCTTTTATTTTTTTATCTAAAACTCGAGATGAACAGCAGGGTCACCAGACCAGATATGGCAACAGTATTCAATGCACGGACGATTGATAGATTTGTAAACGTGCAAGATAGATTCTGAGAAGAAAAACCTTCTGCCACGACTCATAGAACCAACTTTTAAAAATATTAAAATATTAAAACTGCTCCACAAAAAGAGATAAAAGTATTTACTCTTACAGAGGAATATAATTAATAAAGAATAAAATCCAAAATCACCTCGTATGGGTATAGATTATTTCGGCAGACGAAGATATCGGTTGTCTGCCTCATCAACCCCGGTGTGAACTGAGTTTTTGTCGGAAATAGAAATTTAACTGTGAAAGCTAAAACAAATAAAATAATAAAATAAAAGATGCCATGGAAATATTTGAAGAAAAGACAGAGGTAAGCTAGATCAACATCTGCGAGAAAGTGAGTGAAGTCGAGATGCCAGGTCAAGATCGATTACATTGCAGATTCTTCTTTTGTTTTTGTCGAGAAACTCGAGATGAACAGCAGGGTCACCAGAGCCAGATATGGCAACAGTATTCAATGCGCGGACGATTGATAGATTTTTAAACGTGCAATATAGATTCTGAGGAGAAAACCTTCTGTCACGGCACCTAGAACCAACTTTCCTTGCACTTTGAGACCAAGAAGGCGCATTGAGAGGCTCTTTCGGAATCAAGTGTGAAACATGCTGATGGTATGCAGGGAAGTTTCTCTGTGATAGTTAAATGAGAACAATTTCAAGGTCAGAAATACTATTAACTTTTGACATTTCACAATTTAATAAGAGACACTGCTTGTTTTAAAATCTTTCTTCTTCTGTTTTCTGTATCATGACCCTTAAAAATCAATCGGACGTTGGCGATCATGACCCTCCACATCCTGTGTCTTGTAGCTCTTAATAAATTTAGTTTTTTTTTTTCTACCAAATACAGTTCTACCATGTATTTGTGCATGTAAGTGTTATCTCCGGTAATGATTTTTCGTTATTGATTTCCATCGTAAAAGTAATTGTATCTTCAGTGAAGCCTTTGTTAAACTCTATCCTTTTGTCTATGATTTATTCTTATTGTGTCGACGAGATCGCCTTTACAAATACCGGAAGCGAATTTTAAATCGAGGCTGAGGGTTTCTAGTTCGGTATTGGATAATTTTATACCCAAAATATTCTCTATTAGATCTGGTCATCCAACGTAATTCTATCAGGCATTAGAACATAGAGTGTTAGGTTTTTGTCTTAGTTTATTGTTTTCATTGTTACTTATTTGTTCTATCGTTTGTTGCCAAAAAAAAAAAAAAGTCCATTTCTGATTTTGTTAAAACGTTCTTTTTGCGGAGCTGCAGTTCAGAATTTCTTGCATTTTATAATGTTCTTCTTTTATGTGCCCTGTTCCTTCAGGGCGAAGGCGATCATGGCCCTCCACATCTTTCTGTCTCCTGTAGCTCTTAATAAATTTAGTCTCCCAAACCGATATACCATCTATTTACTAAAGTTCTTCAAGCATGTTACCCGATGTCTTCCTTTGCCTCTTTTGCCATCAATCTGTCCTCTGAGTATCAGATTTTCCAAGCCTTCTTTCCCATGAATTTCAACTCTCTCATTTTACTTTACTTTTTGTTTCCATTTTCTCTAAAACCTCATCTTTGCTCACACGTTCCATCCATGATGTTCTCAGCATCTTTCTGTAGAACCATATTTTTGTTGCTTCAAGTCTCTTCTTGAACTTTGAGGAAATTGTCCATCATTTACTGCCATATAGGAGGACAGATATCATGTTCAGTACTCTTTTCTTTGTTTCTAACGAAGTTTTACTGTCTCCTAATACTCTGCTTAGCTTTTGGAAGGCATCTTTAACTATCCTAATGCGCCTTCGGATCTCAGTGTCGCACGCTCCGCACTCTGTTAGAACAGTTCTCAGATATTTAAATTTTTGTACTTGTTTGATTTTTTTATCCCCAACTTGTAATTTGCATTTTAGGCTGGCCTTTTTACTAACAACCCTGCATTCTATCTTATTCTAATTGATGCTTACACCTTTCTTATCGCCTTCCTTCACTACCTTCCATAGGAGTTCTTGTAGTATTATTTCTGTGTCGGTGTCGTTGGAAGCGCTCGGAATTATAGATCATTTGGACAGTTTCTACACACTCTGTGTCCAAAAACGAAAGCACTTGTTCGAAATGAATTAAAAATCTTATTCGTAGATACTTGTCTGTCATTTTTAATGAAACATGCATATATATATATATATATATATATATATATATATATATATATATATATATATATTATTAATAGAAATCTTATAAGTATAAGAAACTATACTCGCTCGAAAAACCTTCGATGTCTTGATTTGTAAATAAACAAGCCAACACCAAAGGGGAAAAAAAGGGTATAAAAAAAAGAAAGAACCAAGAACATGTACGTTAGCCGAAAATAATCGTCCAGCATACGAGTTCAAGACCCAAAGAAAAAAACCCCGATACGAGTACCCAAAACAACTAAATAAAGTGCTCAATACAATGAGTAGAGCTGACCTAGTTAAACCTAGAGAGCCAGACAAGCCTACCAAGGTTTCACCTAAGCGGATCATCTGGGAAGGCCGGCTATTAGTCGATTTTAAACAGTGCTCAATAGGGTAGCTGGATTCCTTCAGTGACGATCCGCTTAGGTGAAACCTTGGTAGGTTTGTCTAACTCTAGGTTTAACTATATATATATATATATATATATATATATATATACATATATATATATATATATATGCACTGATTTTCTAAGTGTAGCTTAGATGTGGCACCAAGCCGAAAATATTCGGTACCCAATACATATATATATATATATATATATATATATATATTGCCTAAGACATAATTTAACGCGGGATTGAGAACACTTATATAAGTTTAAACAAAAACATTGGAAAATGTATGTGTGCTTCAAAAGATCAATAAGAATTAGGAACGCATAATAAACCTTCTTTCACGTTTAAAAAGTCTCATGCTTGTTCTGAAATTCTTTTAGACCGAATATATATATATATATATATATATGTGTGTGTGTGTGTTTGTGTGTGTGTGTGTGCCAGTGCGCGCGTGTGCGTGCGTGTGTGTGTGTGTGTCATTCTTCTAAGCTGCATATATATATATATATATATATATATATAGCCATATATATACCCATCTCGTGATCGCGTGTACGCAGAAGAACGCAAGCGGCCTATTTTCAAAAAACCTTTCTATTCATTTTTGTGTTATCCATAGATGCACACGAGTAACGATCAGGCATATCTGTATAAATGCAGTGATGCAAAAGAAAAAAACGTCAACAGTCGTATGCGTATGTAAGACTTAGCGATGTTTTATTTGATATCGCTCTCATAATAAATAAAATAATGCATCCTTGTCGCCATTTATATGCAGAGAAATATGTTTATTTAGCTACCTACATATGAAAAGACTGACTGTTCAAACATTCGACCCAATATATATATATATATATATATATATCAAATATGTGGTGCAGTTCAATTATTTTTTATTGCATGAATCATTCATACAAAAAGTAGATTAGTTAAGTTAATGATATAAATGGCGAAAAACTTCTTCGCAAACAAATTTATTAAAATTACATTAACTTTCATCTGGCATCATCAGGCATGGAAATTGATTTGTTTTTTTTTTAAATACATCCAGGTAATAACGGGATACAAAAGATTAGATGTGAGTCGAAATATGTTTTTTAGAAATGTGATATTATTAACTGTATGAAATTTTGGAAATTTTAGTAAAAAAATGCACGCTCTTTGAAATTTAAAAAAATTCAACTTTAGCATTGCAACCGCACGCTCCAAAATGTCTTACAGTTAACAATAACACATTTCTAAAAAACATATTTCGACTCACATCTAATCTTTGGTGTCCCGTTATTACCTGGATGTATTATATATATATATATATATATATATATATATATATATATATACACACATATATATATATATATATATGGTAATTTAATTTTTATATATATATAGAAAAGTTAATGATATAAAATGGCGAAATCTCTTCGCAAACAAAGTTTTAAAGTTGCATTAACCTACGAATCACCCGATGAATGTTATGATCCTTGTTTTTAATAACTTTAAGTTGTATAAGATCTTTTTTTTAAATCTGCAAGTACTTTCGGCTGTACATACAGCCATCCTC
>CAHIKZ030002859.1:0-50000 GCA_903632075.3 Acanthosepion pharaonis | reverse complement strand
ATTTTCATATTATATATTTGATATATATATATATATATATATTTCTTACATTAACTACTTTCCATTATAAATGAAAAAAATGACTAAAATATAACAAAAGGGCTTTGGATATTCCCAACTCCTATTAACTATAATAAATTTGTTCAAAATAACTGATTATAAATTAAAAGAAATTGGCGAAATAGCAAAAAATTTTGGCATCCAAATAATCATAAATTTAAAAAAACAAATGAAATTAAAATGAAATTTACATTAATTTTATTAATAAATTAGAAATTTGAAGGCAATGGATTGATAAATTTAATCAACAGATAAAAAACAAATAGAAATATAAATCAACATTTTTATTTTTTTGCCATAAAACAGATGTGATTTAATGAATGCTGTAATTTTATATATATATATATATATATATATATATATATATATATATATATATATATATATATATATAACCTGTAAATGACCAAGGGAATTAAATATAATCAATGCTATATTTTAAATAAATTAATAAAAATATATTTATAACAAAATTTATATATATATTATATATAAATAAATTCGAATTTTTGTATTTTTACTTATAATTATATTATAATATAATCCATATTTTTTTGGAATATATATCTTACAATATAAATATTATATATATCTATATATTGAGTATATATATGAATTAAATATTTTATATTTAAATATTTTCATTTATGGTTTCAGAAAAGAATATAATCTTTTTTTTAAATAATTAAAAATTTTTTTATATATATATATATATATATTTTATATATTAATTAATATATATATTTATAAATTATATATATATATATATATATATATATATATATATATATATATATATGTGTGTGTGTGTGTGTGTTTTGTGTTTGGGATCAAATATAGATTGAAATGCGACAGAATGTTAAGTTAAAGAACAAATTGAAACAAATTTTTATCAATTTAATGTTATCTCTCCTTGAATTGGGGATGCCAAAATTTTATACTATGATTGGTTTAAAAAAGTGACAACATAATTGAGCAATGAAAATCAAACAACACAAAAGTAAAAATACCAGAATTTCTTTTTTTTTCTCCGTGTACCAGTTTCTGGTGAAACTTTAATAAAAAGTGAATCACATGAAACTGATAAACATCTGTTTGTTCTTTATCTTATAATACGTTCATACTCACACACACATATATATATATATATATATATATATATATATATATATATAGATAGATAGATAGATAGATAGATAGATAGATAGATAGATATGATCGTATGCTTCTTATGTTAGATAAAAAGGGTTAATTGATATACATATCATCTCACCCCAAGTAAGGTTGGTTAAAGCCAGTATGACGCAAAGGCTTTCAATTGAAATACAAAATTATTAAATTCTAATAAAGAGGAAAGAAAATAAAAAATTTTATCATTTGCGTTAACAAAAAATAAAAAGAATAACTTAGTTATCATTTTACACACACACATACACACACACACACACACACACACACACACAATATATATATATATATATATATATATATATATATATATATATATATATTTTAAAAGACCCATATAAGAGAAAACCGTATATAGGAGAGATTTTTTTGAATTTCGTCCCAAATTAGAGCCTGTGTTAATGTATATAAAATTTTTCAAACCCGGATTAATTTTGAGAAACTTTCAGATATAAGAGACTTCTTCTCAGTCCAACATATAACTCTTATATCCGGGTTACACTATATATATATATATATATTCTATTTATACGCTATTTTGAAACATAATCAAACAAATGCTCTGTTTATAATAAAATAGTTAATTACATTTACCGGCTTGAATGTCCGATAAATTCTGATTTTTTCAAAAGATATATTGTCTGACAGGAATTGAACTTTTTATCCTACAAAAAGACCATCATTTGACCTTGACGTGCTCTAAATTTAGCTTCAGAGGAAGCGTCTTGTTAAAATGAAAAAAAAAGAAATTTTTGTTTTAAAAACAACAACAAAAAAAATTCCCACGATCTTGAGCAGATTTGATCTTTGAGCAGGTTGATCTTTTCCTTCAGATTTGACCTCGAACGAATTTCTGCTCAAATGATATTCTTTACATAAACAAAATGATCCAGCATATATTTGACGGAATGAAAAAGTTTGACAAAAAATTTGCAACACATTTCCCTAATAAATCTGAACAAAATGCTTTTTTACTTGATTTATAACTTCCGTCCTCGCTCTTGCCAAGTATTGCAACACTATCCTCTTAGCAAGCCAGATCACTCTGTAGTATGTCGTTGAAATCATCTATTAGACAGGAACCTCCTATTCATAAGACTTCTTTCGAATACCAGTATGCTGATTTAGACTCAATCTGTGACTCTGGACAAAGAGTGTGTAAAAACTATCCAAATGTTTTATAGTTCCGAGCGCTTTCGACTATACCTTTTTTATTGATATCAAGGATGATTCCATTTTTTTTTCCATCTTTTAATTGAGTGTAAATTTCAGTGTATGTCTTTTGTGTAGTAGGGATGTTTTTAATTTTTCAAAATACGGTTAGCAATATTATGGCTTTGTTCGTATTTGATATTTTAAGAAATGGCTTTTTTTTTTTTTTTTATTAATGCTTCCATTATTTCTAATTTTTTTTTTTATGTGGATGAATGTTATTATAATATATTATAAAAAATTTGGGCAGTTTTTAATATAATAATTTTCCAAAAAGAAAGCTTTTTTTGCAAACACACAAAAAAATTAAATAAAAAATATAACCATATAAATAGATGTCGTTTTTAATGAAACATATATATAAATAAATATTTATTTCTGTAGTTTACTGCTACCAGCAAGCAGAAATTTTTTCTTTCCTAATGATGGCCATTTTTGGACGAAACTAGTCGAGGAATCTAAATGAAATAATAATTAAAAAAAAAAAACAAAGTATATTAATGTACAACCCAGTGTGTCTGAAGATTTTAATTTTTTAATATTTTTTTTTATTGTTCAATCCCACTCTATTCCTTATCTACATAAATGACCTTCCTGACGCCGTAACTTCCCAAGTAGGCATCTACGCGGATGACACCACAATTTATTCCTACCTCAAAAATATAATATAGTCTCATGACAAAACTCACTTTGCCGTAATCTCGAAAAAGGACCTCCAATCGATTGTGAACTGGGGCATGAATTGGCTGGTCAACTTCAACGCTTCTAAGACAAAACTGCTCTCTATTAATCACCACAGAGATCCTTCCCTTCCCTCCATTAGAATGTCTGACGCTCAACTTCTCGAGAGCAACTCTCTGCGGCTTCTCGGTCTCACGTTGACTGCTGACCTGAGATGGAATAAATACATTGAGTCAATTGCCTCGTCCACTGCAAGGAAAGTTGGCTCCCTGTGCCGCGCTAGGAAGTTTTTCTCCCCGGAATCGATCCTCCAGATCTACAAATCAACAATTCGCCCTTGCATGGAGTATTGCTGCCATATATGGTCTGGTGCCCCTTCTGTTTGCCTCGGGGTTCTTGATAGGCTCCAGAGGCGGATATGCAATGTAGTTGGCCCTGCCCTGGCGTCTCGTCTACAGTCACTTTCTCACAGACGCGCCGTCGCCTCCCTCTGTCTGTTCTACAAATACTTTCATGGAAATTGCTCCGAGGAGCTGCATTCGCTGGTTCCCAGACTTCATGAGTTCAAGCGCCCTACGAGGCTGGCATCCCGCTCTCACCCCTTCACTGTCGAAACTCCTAAATGTAGCCGTCTCTTCTACTCTAATAGCTTCATGTCTCGCACCTCTCGCCTGTGGAACTCCCTTCCCTTCTCCTGTTTCCCTGTGAGCTATAATCTCCAGCTATTCAAATGTAATGTCAATCGACATCTCCAGTTGCCTTAATCTATCCACTACCCTCATCCTTTCTTCTATCACTCCTATCTGATCTTGCTCTAAATTTTCTGTAACCCCTTGCATCCTAGTGGCTTCCCGCCTTGCTTGGGGTGAAATGCTTAAAAAAAAAAAAAAAAAGCCATTTATATATATATATATATATATATATATATATATATATATATATATATATAAGAAAAACACTGTATACATATAGATGTACTTACGACCTTTATTCCCGTCAGCTATCTTAAGCAATTGTTAGAACATAAGTTTTTTACGATGGAACAATTTAAAAAAAAAAAAAGTTCGCTAAAAAATCCTTTTAGTAAGGACTTGATCAATAGATTCTTATAAAATTCGAGATCTTGCAAAGTCTTCCATGTTATAAAGTCCTTGATATGTTTTTTTATTTCCAGTAGATATTATTATTAATAAAATATATGGATATAGATCCGATATATATATAATAAAATATATAAAATAAATAAAAATATTAATATATATTATATATATATAGGATCTCTATTCCTATATCAACGGAAGGGAACCTTCTTGAACTGTTTATATAAAATAAATCAATCGAATGCATAAATATTTTAATATTTGGAAATTTATCCTCGAATAAGCTTTCAAACATCGCCCACTGACGAAAGAATCATCATATTTAAACATGACTGATCTTATAAAAGCAGCAGTTATCTGTTTGGATTAGTTGTGCTTAAGTGTCCATCGTCTTTTTTGTTAAATTTTTCCCAGTTATAATGTTAATTTGTTTTAAATGAAAATGTCCTTTCAAGATGGTCTAAAATAGATCGAAACGTCCGACGTCGACTTTATGTTAACTTAATACATGATCCCTTGCATATTAAGATTTTTTGTTTGTTTTTAAATCCGATTTTCTATATATATATATATATATATATATATATATATATATATATATATATATGTAAAAAACTGTATCCTACCGTGTGTATGGTAGTTTCGACCGTTAAGATAATTTTTATATAAATATACATTAAAACACGATAATTGCTTAATGTTATTCCATGTCCTTGTTTTGATCTTTACATTCATATATATAATTGCGTATATATATATATATATATATATATATATAATTTTATTCCTTTCCGAAAAATATATATGTAAATCCTCAATCTTCTTTATATATATATATATATATAACTTTTTTAGTATAGCCATACCCTGTTTATTCAATAAAGTAGTTAATTTTTTTTGTGTGCAAATATAAAAATAACAATACTGGTTCATTGACAATGGTTTATATATATATATATATAATCGGCATATCCGTTTCAAATATATATATAAATATGTATGCATTCACACACACGCATAAATTCCATTTGGAAAATTTTGGATTCAATCTCTTTTAGCAGCTTTTGGTTTATATATATGGAAAAATATCATCGCAGAGTTTCAGTCTTAAAAAAACAAAAAACATACCCCCCATAAAAAAACGGATATTAATTGCATTTCATTAAATCCATTAAAATAACGGAAAAATTATTTCTCCACTAGGAATTTCAAAAAGAGAAAAAAGATGTAATACAAAGGATGCTTAGAATGCCATGAACGGAAACGATAAAATGAGGAAGATGGTGACGCAACGAACCTTTAGATGTAGAATCAAAAAAAATGATCATGAAATTTACTCACACGCAAAAGACGTCATGGATCAAATTCAAACTTCAATAATCAAGCAGAGATAAAAAGAACGTAATATGCCTTTTTTACATCTAAAATGGATGGAAGAGTTGTCCTTGTTATTAATAGACTGTAATGTTGCTTTGTTATTAAAGATTCGGAGGGTTTTAAAAGTTTTAAATAATAGTTTTCAAAATATGGCGTCCTCACCTACGCAATATTCAAAATATTTTCCAAATTTCTGGAACTCATGGTACTTTTTTTTCGAGGGGCTGTATAAAATGAAAAATTATATATATAACTTATATATACAAAATCAAAACAAACAACGCGCAAGGTTGTAAATTAAAAATATAAATTTATTCATCGCACCAAAATATTAAGTATCATTTGAAAATAGATGACCAGTTTACGAAAACTGTATATAAAAAATGATTTGAGAAAATCATTTATACTTGCACTTGAACCATATTACCTGAGCGTGAGCAGGCGGATAAATTAAAAATCGTTTTGTGTACTGTGTGTTCGGTCTCTGGTTTTCAAAAAAAAAAAAAAAACCTAAAAAAAGATAACACACACAAGAAGTATGGAAACTTTGACACGCATTCAATAAAAAGAGATTTAGAATTTTAATTGTTAAATGATGTGACTGAGCAAAAAAAAAAAAAAAACAAAAAAACTAACGCTTTTTTATGCGTGTTAAATTGGCTCAAAATTATAATGCGAATTATTTCAATTGACATTTACCGTTAATTGATTAAGCAAAATTAATTGCTTTGTAATGAAGGCAAACTTCATTAAAAAATAAAAAAGAAGAAGAAGAAAATAACGGTAGATTAAAAAAATAAAAAAAATGGCGGAATTTCTCTCGTGCAACATTGTTCGTACGTTATTCATCAATGAGTCTTCCATCTCTGATTGCTTCATTGGTTGGAGTTATGCAATAGACACTCTGACCAGAAATAATCATTTATAATTTTTTATTTATTTTCCACCCCATTACTATATCACAAAAACTAAAAAAACCAGTGTCGAAACACCACAATACCAACCTCTATGGGTTATTTAATTCTGGATTTTAAATATGTTCACTATTTCCATTATTCGGACCATTGTCTTCATCTTTGTCGCCATTACGATTTCAACAAGTTGGACATATAAATTGTGTGTACGCTATCCCGGAAATATACCGCGGAAAGAAATATTAAGCCTTTACAGACCGCCCCTTTAAAAATGCAGGCTTCATGAATATTGCAAAGCTGAAACACAAATAAAGATAAAAAATTGAATTATATAGCCATATGTCAACTATTTATTTTTCTTTAATAACTGCTCTTGAGGATCAGGTTGAGATCATTACAAAAGAACATCTTGAAAAAAATTAAACTTAAGAAATCCCATAGTTTTGTTAAGCCACAAAATTTTCTGATGCGACCAAAATAGAAATTAGGGGGTGGGAACCAGTAATAAAGTTAGTGTAGAGAATCGTTGTGATAATATTTTTGTAAATTGCAATATGAACCCAGTCTGTTATACATGCAATGAAAAACAAAAATTTAGCTATGGTGTTTATTTTAAAAAATCGTTACTGAAGAAATTTGGTTTATAATATCAAGAAAATAGTAACATAGATGCCCTCAACTTTGTTTCCATGGCACAGTGGATAAAGGTCCCTGGTTAGATCCAGTTCACAAAAAACCCAAAAAAAAAAAAGAAAAATAAAAAAATTAAGGGGAATTAACAAAAGATAGATGAAATCCATTAAAATACTGGTTAATAATAAAAATAAATAGTGTATCCAATGCCTAGCATTTAAAAAAATAAATTAAGAATATCTATATATCTTGTAACAGTAATTTTATCTTTCAACTACAGATATTGTGTACATAAGTTTATAAAATTTTAATAAAAAAAAATTTGCTTTTTTTTGCAGCTTTTCAGATTATAGATTTATGAAATGTTTCTTGGTAATTTTACTATAAAAATTTATTTTATGTTTTAATTTTTTTTTACCAGTGCATTGATTGTCATTTTTCTATGGTGAAAATGTAAAGCTATTCAGGCCTTCATAATAAACTGCCAACATTCATAGTCCTGGCTTGCAATATTCAAGTAAGAGTTAGATCAACCATCAAGAGAACGATGAAATGTTTGAAAAAAAAACAGTAGAGAAAAAAATTGTTTAAGGTTGACAACAGGAAGAGGGATCATCATCTGATTAGTTTTTTGTTGTTTTTGTTTGAATGTTCCATTATGTTTTTTGACGAATTGGAAATTTCAACAAAAACATTGTTTTCAGCAGTTATGAGTCTTGAAATTGAATAGAATTTTATTCCTGTAATTGTCTTGTAAATGGATTTTTTTTTAAGCATTCTGATGTCGTTTAAAGAAAAAGTCGAGACACTAAAAAAATAATAAAACCTGAAAAAAAAAAATTTTGTTGAAATCGGTCTGAAAATGTCGGAAATAATATCCCATTATATAAACAAACACACACACACACACACACAATACACATACACATATATATATATATATATATATATATATATATATATATATAACCTATAAAAATTTCAACCTTTGGATAAAAGTTGTCCCCTTTTCATTTTTCTTTTTATGCCTTTTTTCGTGTTTTCAAATTGATTTCCGTTAAGTTAACGGTTTAATTGTGTTTTTCCAATCCTCAAGTTGGCGCTTAAAAAACCACCGCAATTACATCTAATTTTACGTAGTCCTTTCTCTCCTTGTTGAAATCGGTTGAAAATGTTAATTTCCATATCCAATATATAAACAAACAGACACAAAACAAAACCTCTTTTAATGTCGTTTTTTGACGTTCAACTTCAAAAGATCATAACTCCTTTCATAATAAACTTTATTAATCGAAATAAGAACCATTAGAATCGACACATTTTTGCCAACGAGAAACAAGTTTATTTATCCCATTAGCATAGAAATCCGGAGTTCTGGAAGCGATGAAGTCATTGAAGGCCGATTCGGCATCATCTCGGCTTTTGAAGCATTTTTCGCGCAGGAAGTTGTCGAGATGCTTGAAAAAGTGATAATCGGTGGGCGAGAGGTCCGGTGAATATGGCGGATGAGGCAGAGTCTCGTAGCCCAATTCGTTCAGCTTCTGCAGGGTCAGTTGAGCAACATGCGGGCGAGCGTTGTCATGGAGGAGAATTGGTCCCTTCATATTGACCAATCTCGGGCACATACGTTGGAGCTTCTGGTGCATTTCGTCAATTTGTCGGCAGTACTTCTCCGCCGTAATCGTTTCGCCCGGATTCAAGAAGCTGTGATGGATGAGACCGGCCGCAGACCACCAAACAGTCACCATAACCTTTTTTTTGGTGCAATTTCGGCTTCGGGAAGTGTTGTGGAGCTTCTCCGGCATCCAACCACTGTGCCGAACGTCGCCGGTTGTCGTAGAGGATCCACTTCTCATCACACGTCACAATCCGCTCGAGAAATGGGTCGTTTTTGTTGCGCAGAAGGAGCGTAGAAGACACCTCAAAACGACGATTTTTTTGATTATCGTTCAATTCATGCGGCACCCATTTATCCAACTTTTTTGACTTCCCTATTTGCTTTAAATGGCGAACGACTGTTGAGTGGTCGACCTCGAGTTCAACAGCAACTTCTCGTGTGGTTTTGCGAGGATCGGCTTCAATTAAGGCTTTCAAATGTTCGTTATCAACCGCAGTCGGCCGGCTGCGACCGTCTTCATGTTCGAGGCTCTCGTCACCATTGCGAAATTTCTTGAACCACCATTGTGCGAACACGTTCGTTAGTGGTTAATGGGCCAAACGCATCATTGATATCACGAGCTGTCTCGGCAGCTTTTCGGCCTAGTTTGAATTGGAACAAGAAAATCGTGCGGATTTGAATTTTGTCCATGCTGTCGAAAAGCCTGCAAAAAATGAAGAGATTGAGAACGGTAACGAATAACACGATTCGATAGAGCGAAAAAAGCGCTTCAAAATGATATATAACATGGCTATATATATCAATGAATTAATTCAGAAATCATATAATTCGTATCGTGAGCAGGCAGATATGATTTTTACATACAGCTGCGCGAATGGTAATGGAGGAGAGGTTGCACGGCTGTATCAGATTGCGTTTTCAGGCTGAAAGTAGCCGATTCGTCGAGTTTGCCGAGACAAGATCCGTGGCACCCCAAACTATGGATCGAGGAAGACCGATATCCGCTCGTACGACTGACCACGAAGATTTAACACCTCGAGAACGAAGGATTTGCAGGAAGTATTTTTTTATCTGGAAAAATTGTCCTTGTTTTGCTGTAAAGAATCCGCGCCCTCCTACCAAAAGTTTGTAAAAGTATTGCACCCTGTATAAACGTCACGCATCTCATTAACCAGTCGATTCCAGCCTCTCACGCGTTGGTGACCTCACTACGGAACACAACACGACCTTTTCTCTCGATTTTTTCAGACGAAAGCCTGGAGCTTCCACTTCTGTCATTCTGTCTCGGGTTATAATATCCAACGCTCGCATTATGACCGAAGCCAGCACTTAGGAGGGTCACTTGGCAGCCGTTGTAGAATTGGATTGATAAATATCGGAGCAATTAGATACACCACAACAGATCGCTATATTAAATTGTCTTCCTGACCAAAGTTTTGGCACACCCGAATATATTCTGTTGGACAGGCATAATCAACTTTACGCCGTTAACTGTTACGCATAGCAAAATGTGCGTACATCCGTACTTTGGAGATCTCCGGGTTTATAAATCAAATCTTTTTTTTTTTTTTTTTTAATTAATGCTTGTAAAATTTTCATAAGATTCATCATCATCTTGCGGCCTCAGCCGAGATCGAACTCACTACACCTTTCCAGTATTCCTTATCTGTCATAGCTAATACTTTGATTTGTGTAGTTCATAATCTTGTCAAATAGCTGAATTCCTGATGCTTCGCTAGGGCTATCAAGGGTGTTTTTTATCGTGACACCAACACTACATGGATTGCCAACCAAGGCTCAGAGAGACACCATTCACCCTCCGCAAGTTTTGAATTCAGAGTTTTCCTTCTCCTAGACCAGTTGCCATCCAAGGCTATAGAACCCAGTCTGTCCTGCTATTTACCCATAAGTGAATGTAATGGATTCGACTGGAATTCGAACTCGGCTCTCCGATTCCTCAATCCAAGCCGCTATCCATTACTCCACCGTGCCTCCTCATAAGATTACACTGATATGAAACATACAAGGAATTACTTGTTAATTTTAACTCCTCCAAAACTAAACTTCTATCTACAAATCTCCTGAAAGACATCTTTTTGCCTTCCCTCATAATGGCTGATACTAACTTCAATGAAAATGAGTGATTGCACTTTCTCACGTTAACATGAATTCTTACGTTAATTTTCATGATAAGCTTACATTGATATGAAACATACAAGGAATGACTTGTTAATTTTAATGCCTCCATAACGAAACTTGGAAGACCTCTTTTTGCCTCCTGTCAGCATGGCTGATACCAGCCCCCATGAGAGTAACACGTTGCGCCTTCTTGGGCTTACATTCTCGGCTGGCACGACGTGGGAAGATTATATTGAACCGTCTGAGAGGTCTACTTCTAAGAAATTTGTTACCCAGGTTGAATTTCTATACTAACGGTTTCTTTTCTCTTACTTCTCGCTAGGGAAACTCTCTTCCGTCTTATTTTTTAGCCAACTTTGATCTTCAATCATTTAAATGCAATGTCCATCGTTATCTACTGTCCACCTGAAGAAGGCCGGAGCGTACAAAAGCCGAAACTTTGTAATAAATATGGCGACAAAGATGAGGGCACTAGTATAATAATGTAAATAATGTATACCTTTTTTTGTAAAAATAATTACTAATGCTGCCAACAGAATTGAATTAAATGACCCATAATGGGTTGATATGCCGCTAAAAAAAAACAACCTAATAAATTTGGTTATTTTCTTATCAGGTTGGTGTTTGTGAAATAAGGGTTTCACACAAGGCAACACTCGCCAGTACCGTAGAAACAAAATTACCTCGACTTCATATATATATATATATATATATATGAAGAAATATAGTCTTAACAATGCTATGTTTATGGGATAAAGTGCTTATATATATATATATATATATATATATATATATAAAAAATATATATATATATATATATATATATATATATATATATATATATATATATATATAAACCTATTTTGTGTTAATCAACTTAAAATTTCATGGTTTTTGTCAAGTCTTCAGGCACCAGTTCTTGTCTGACGAGTTTTGAAAACTATGAAACTTTAAACCTAAATTTACAAACGTAGGTATATGTATATTTAATATATATATATATATATATATATATATATATATATATATATATATATATATATATATTGCGGAGATAGAGAGAATTTGAAAGGAATGATATGCGTTTTGTATTTGTGCAAAGAGTTCTGAGAATTGAAAAAAAAAATTGAATATGTCAGAAGGACGTTGAAATAGCATATTTTTGAAATTCTTCCAGATAAAGAAAGATAAACTTTCTTTATGTACATTTTAGAAGCAGTTGAAGTGTTACTTTTATCTTTGAAGGTGGCATTGGAGAATTTCCAAGCAGAAAAAAAAAGAAAAAAACGGAAAGATTCCCTGAAAACCACAAGTCGACATACATCAGAGAAAGGGGGAAATAATACTGTCAAAGAAAGTAACGAAAAAAAAAAAAGCCTCATTTCACTCGATTCCATTTTCAGTGTCGTTTGCTGAAATTTCTTTTTACTCACCACAACATATACAGAAAATTCAGCGCCAAATTCTAAGACGATATTCTATAGATCTTCGTTTTTTTTTCTTTTTTCTTTATTTTTTGAATTAGTTTACTCTAGGAAAAATTTATAACAGTTTCTTCAAATATATATATATATATATATATATATATATATATATATATATATATATAGAAGATTAAAGAGAAGAGATATTATAAATCACAATGTGAAACATTTGGATGCGAAAGTGCTAAATATGTGAACAGAAAAAAAAAAAGAAACTGAAATGAAATCGGTTATACCGAAACACATATCTGAAAAAAATAAAATTAAAATAAAATTAAAATTTTTCAACGTCCCCTTTGTTGTTCCTGATGACGGTCGTCTTCGAGTATAGAATCAGAGGTTAGCATTGAATATTTCGAAGACAGTATTATAGCGTAGTTCAGGTTAGCAGTGGATATTTCGGTAAAAGGCAGCAGAAGAAAGTTCTTCCTTCTGTTCCTCGTCGCCTAAACAAGCTGGCACTGGACATTCATCTTTTAACAAAATAGCCGCCTTTATACACGACGGATTGAATAGTCTTCGTGATTGGTTAACCTTCTATTGGTGGACTATAAAGTTGAGTCAAGTCATGTGGGCTAGCTCACTAGTTAAATAATGTATCCAAAAATTGTGACACCCACTCCTTCATGCGCATGTGTAATCGGCTCAACGTAAAAAGTCAAAATTTAGTCCGATGAAGTCCTTTGGACGACATGCGTCATTTTTTACCAATTTTTCAACTTTGTCATCGATTTTCCTAAAAACAAACATGTATGAAAAAACAAAAATCACCCACCCACCCACACACGCATATATATATATATATATATATATATATATATATATATATATATATATAAGTTATGAAAAAATCTTGGTAATCTGTATGGTTAATCCCAAGGAGGATGAAAAATTGAGCTCAATGTAAATACAGAGCTAATATTTAAAATTTCAGACCACTTTAAGGTACCATTATAATAATTTATTTCACCAGAGCCCGTTTAAAGGACGCCGGATCATCAGATAGCTTCTTCCAAAAATGAAATGAAACGAAAAATGAAATTAAAATTGATGGGTAGTGTAAGGTTTTGTAATTTAACAGTGAGTGTAAAAGGGATAGTTAAATAGACATGGTAACGGATCCTTCCCTGCAATTACAGGTCGATTTGTTCTTTTGGCTTGTATTAAGATCTTTTTGTAGTTGATTATTATGAAATTCACTTAAAATTTTGCTATTGTGAGAGCTAATAATTCTTTCTATGTTGCTCATGCAGGAATAACTAATTTTAAATTCATTTTGTTGAACATCTTTTTTAATAGTTCATCTTTTCTAAAATGCTTGTCTATTAGTTTAAGAAAGTATTTCCCTTATATTAATATTCGAAAGTTTACAGAATGGCGGGTCTGTTAAATGACAAAAACTTACACTACCCATCAATTTTAATTTCATTTTTCGTTTCATTTCATTTTTGGAAGTGCCATCTGATGATCCGGCGTCCTTTAAAAGGGCTCTGGTGAAATAAATTATTATAATGGTACCTTAAAGTGGTTTTCGGCTCTAGTTTTGAAACATGAGACCTCTTATGTAGCGATTTGGAATCATATTTTTAAATAAATAATATATATATATATATATATATATATATATATATATATATATATATATTCAAGTAAACGATTGGTGTATACGGAATAAATTCCAACAACCAAAAAAATGCGATTCGTAATAGAGTGCTCAATACAGATTAGAGCAAATATAATTTATTCGAACATTATGACATAAATATGTTATAAAATCACTAAAAAAAAATAGCCATTTTGTTTTAAAAAAAATATTTTATATTTTACATATCAAAAAATTGATGTTTTCAACACCATCACTTGAGGTGTTGAAACAAAATGGCTATTTTTGCAATGATTTCATGACATTTTTATGCTATAATTTTCGAATAAATTATACACACACACACATATATATACACATATATATATTTCCAAATTTGAAAAGAAATAAATAATTGTTATAATTCTTTTTCTTTCCTTTGCAAATGATTCAAATTTTAGTATGTTATTATGGATGATAACGACTACCAGTTGTCAAAATTTCAGCTTTTCACAGTTGTTATTTCTAACAAATATTAGGTTTTAAAATTTTGTCCCTTAGTTTTGGACGCTACTGTAGATACACAATGGGTGAAAACAAATATTCGTACATATACAAATTTTTAATTTATTGCATTTACAACTAGTGAATAAACATAGTTTCAGATAATTAACTGTACACAAATGCATAATAACTTAATATACATAGAAAACAGAAAAAAATTGATTTAATATAAAGAAATCTCATTTATCCATTTTAATGGGTGAAAAAATATTCGTACAATTCAAAAAAGAATGCATAATCTTCATTTAATATTTTGTAGAATAGTTATTATTCACTTCTACAGCAACCAACCTCTTCTTTGAGTTCTCAATTAATGATTTGCCAATTTTAGTTGGTATTTTGTTCCATTCTTCTTCGCATATGGTCTTCAGATCAAGGATGTTTGTTGGAGCTCTGGATTGGATTTGAATTTTCAGATAACGCCACAGACTCCCGATTGGGTTTAAATCTGGCGACTGACTTGATTATGTCAGGATATTTTACTTTATTTTTAGCAAGCCATTCCTTCGTAGATTTTGCAGTGGGGTGAAGATCATTATCTTGTTAGAAGATCCAATCAGGAAGAAGTTCAAGATTTTCAAGCAAAACCATTAAATTTGCTTCCAAAATATTCTGAGATGCTGCGGCATTCATTCTACCATCTATTACTGATATGTTGCCAGTATCTTTTGCAGACAAACATCTCCAAACAATGATGCTGCTACCACCAAATTTCAATGTTGGAACTGTGTTCTTTTGTTTGAAGGCATCGCCATCTTTCTTCTATATATGATTTTTAGAATTACGTCCAAACAACTCAATTTTGGTTTCGTCTGTCCATAATACTCTTTCCCAATGATTATGTTAACGAACGAATTTCAACCTGGCATCTCTGTGTCTTTTCAATACCAGTGGAGTTTTCCGATGAGAGCGTGACTTTAGATTGTTCCAATGAATGTTATTGCTTATTGTCTGCTTAGTGAAACAGGTTCCTGATGAAAGCAAATCATCCTGAAACACTCGACTAGTAACCATTGGATTTAGTTTAATTTACAAATACACAAACAGTATTGAGAAAAATAGGATGAAAAATGGAAAAAAAAAAATTTGTGACGCGTTACATCCGTTAGGATTTCATCGGATTGAGCTTTGTTTTTAAAAGAGTATTTTTGAAAGAATATTTTTTGAAAGATTATTTTTTTCAATCTAGCCAAATTCAAAGTTCTTTGAACGCTAGTTCAGCCACGGTAAATATGGCTCCTGCAATATATCACCATTCTTGGTAGATTTTCTATTGTCACAATGTTGGATAGTCAGGGACAAAGGTGATGGAAAGAGAAAGAAGACAGATGAATCCATTATTGTACATAAGGTTCGCCTACGAAACTCTGGAGTCAGGATGCTTTTTTTAACATCAATCAGCTGACAAACTTTTTACTTTATATATTTATATATATATATATATATATATATATATATATTAAAATTGGAAATTGATTGATATATAGATATATTATCTATAATACACACACACACACACACACACATATATATATATATATATATATATATATATATATATGCGTGTGGGTGTGGGCATTCCAATATCTAACAGCATTTCTATTTGAATTTCTTGGATGAGGTGTTATCATTATCTACACTAATTTCATTTGGACTATTATCTTTACCTTTGTTGTGGTTATGCCAGCATTTCGGCCGTTGTGCCCTCCGGCCTTCATGAACTGTCTATCGAAATTAACGAAATTTAAACCAACGCTTTAATCAACTAGACTATTGTTTCACGACAGTGGAACGAAAACTATCTACCACTGACATAGATTACATAAAAGGTTCAGTTCGGAAATGAAGGCCGAAGAGCACAAAGGCCGAAACGTTGTGATAATGTTATACCGGAACATACCTATTCTATTGTTAAGAGACTCTCCCACAGATAATAAGTAGTAGTAGTAGCAGTCGTCAGGAAGGGCTCTGTAGTTGAGTGTGTCAGTCGATGTCGGACATTAAAGTATCAACAACCACAATTAGATTGCTGCGTCATTAGCTATTATTTCAAGTTCCTAACGTTTTGTACGTCGAACCTAATTTAGGAACGACTTAGTGAAATACAAGCCTCCACTGTGAAAACTACTCTACAACAGATAAAAACAAGGGCTGGTGCAAATGTCTCGTGCCCACCGCTCCCGAATCTATGTTACCCCACCCCCGAATTTATGATATGGGGCCTCCACGCTATTACATCTTAGTTTACCTAAGGTAGTATTCATATAAAATACAGATTTTATTGTAACTTAATTATATAAAATAATGGATCATATACAATATAGCGGGAGAATTCAATTAGAAAAAAAAAATGAAAAATAAATCTACCATTCGTTCGTGCATTGAATACTGTTGCCATATCTGGTCTGGTGTTCCTTCTCTTCATCTTGAGATTCTTGAAAAAAAAAATCCAAAGATCTGCAATGTAATCGATCCTGACCCGGCATCTCTACTTCAGTCACTTTCTCTCCGACGTGGCGTGGCTTCCCTCTGTCTATTCTATAATTATTTTCATGGCTACAACACTAAGGAGCTTTTTTCCCCTGGTGCCATGACTACTACACTGGCATCTAGGTCCGACTCTTTTACTGTTAAAATAGCTAAATGCAACCGCCAATTCTACTCCGACAGTTTCTTTTCTCGCGCTTCCCACCTGATTAACTCCCTTCCGTTTCCTTGCTTCTTTGATAACGACAATCTTCCAAAGTTTAAATGCAACGTCAATTGCAATTTTTTGTTTTCTTGAACATTTTTTTTTGTCCTTTCCTCAATCCTCTCAATTCTCAGTTTTCTCTTTGAATTTCACTCCCCCGTAACGCTCTGCATACTATCGGCATTACTGCCTTGCTTGGGGGCGAAACGATTAAAAATAAGAAAAGAGAATGTATGTGATTGCAAAAACTGCATATTTGACGAAACTGACCTTTCGACCATAACTCTAAAATTGGTAACATCTGCACTCTACTGGTAATCTTTGTACTGCGTCAATTTCTCCATATTTACAATTCACCAGGGACTCGTGGCCAGGGAAATTGGATTTTAACTTCACTGCATCCCATCTCATGCGCATCCTTCAGAGAATAACATCAGAAAATTGTACAGCAGAGGATGTTGGGCTTTTTGCCCAAAATATGTTACCGCCAATAAAACGGAGCAATCATAATCGTGAGTAAGATGGGATGGCGCCGGTTAGGGGGGGTTAGAAGAGGTCAAGTGTTTAGAGGTTACTTCAGATGACTAAGACTGGACTTGTATTGCCCGCGCATAAACCTACTTCTCTTGCAGAAACGGCTGCTGTTGTACGATATTTCCGGCTAATTACAATACAGGAAGATGTTTTAATGCCTAAAAATCTACCCGTACGAAGTCAAGCAAACGTCGGGCGTGGCGAATACCAAGACGGATCACCGCTTGGGTATTTCAAGGACAATATTCCTTTAGGTCACCCATTCAGGGTATTTATTGACCAGGCTCGACGTTCCTTAACTTTGCTGATCGTACGAGAAGCAGTCTTGCAACGTGATGTGACCGCAAGATATACTACCCGCATGTAAATGCTTACAGAGTCTGGTATTCCCAAACAGTCTCGCATTTAGATACAGACCAAGCTCGACGTTGTTTAACTTCGGGTTTCAGACTAGAAACAGTTTTTCAATTATCAAGCATAAGAATTATTTCAAAGTCCATCAAGCTTTTTTAACAAAATATATATATATATATATATATATATATATATATATATATATATATATATATATATATATATATATATGATTTATATATACAAAAAATAATCACACATAGAATTAATCAGAAATATCAATGCGATTATTGGCGACATCCGTCACTAGAAAACATAATATATGCATTAAAATCCTGTTCATCCATAGTGCGAGTTTTGATCCTTGAAGAAAAACTTGTTGTCTGTAGTTTTTTCAGTTTATTTGATGTTAAAATGCTAGTACTTACGGACGGTCTTCCATCCATCATCAGGCATGTGTTTTTTTTCCTTATAAAATCAAAAAAAAAACTGGAGACGATATATCTGTATGTCGACCGAAAGATGTTTTTTGAATATCTGCTATTATTGACGGTTGTAAGATCTCGAACGTGCAAAGACGCAACGCTAAGTTTTTCAAAATTTTAAGTGAGAATTTTATTTAAATATTTCTTGTGATGTGTTAAATCCACGTATTCTATTTTTACAAGAGTATTCAGTTTTTATGTCATGAACTAAGTATATAGTATATATATGGATGAACAGGATTTTAATGCATATATTATGTTTTCTAGTGACGGATGTCATAATAATCGCATTGATACTTTTATTAATTCTATGTGTGATTAATTTTTATATATATATATATATATATATATATATATATATATATATATATATATATACATATATATATATATATATATACATATATATATATATATATATATATATATATATATATATATATATATATATATATATTTATATATATATATATATATATATATATATATATATATATTAGATTCATACCTTTTTTCAAAATGTATTAGAATTCAGATCTTTTCAAGTATCGATCGTTATTTATACTGATACACTCTTCTACCGCCTCTGATGTTTCATATTATGCATTTCATTCAGTAACCCTTTTCTTGAATGGCTCTGGGGCTTATATTGAATGAACAATCATGACCACTTCATGTCAGTCGTCAGTCACTATTGATCTACTAATTAACATTGGGTGTATATTATATATATATATATATATATATATATATATATATATATATATATATATATATATATATATAATATTATATATATATATATATATAAATATATATATATATATATATATATATATATATATATATATATATATGTGTGTGTGTGTGTGTGTGTGTGTGTGTGTGTGTGTTTAAAATATATAGAAAATCAAAAAGAACTGGATGTTATAAAGGACCTTGAGACAATTGGAAGGGGCGCTAGACCATATATGGCAGCAATATTGTTATTCTGAACATTGTTATTCTGCTGTTATTCTGAATATTGTTATTCTGCTGTTATTCTGAACATTGTTATTCCGCTGTTATTCTGAATATTGTTATTCTGCTGCTATTCTGAACATTGTTATTCTGCTGTTATTCTGAACATTGTTATTCCGCTGTTATTCTGAATTTTGTTATTCCGCTGTTATTCTGAACATTGTTATTCTGCTGTTATTCTGAACATTGTTATTCTGCTGTTATTCTGAACATTGTTATTCTGCTGTTATTCTGAATATTGTTATTCTGCTGTTATTCTGAATATTGTTATTATCATATATATATTCTGAACATTGTTATAACGTGATGTTATTCTGAATTTTGTTATTCTGTTGTTATTCTGAATATTGTTATTCTGTTGTTATTCTGAATATTGTTATATTCCGTACATTCCGTCCATGTATTCTGAATATTGTTCTGTAGAACCATATTTTTTGTTGCTTTTTATTCATCATCTAGTGTTTTTCTCTCCATTCCCACTTTCTCACAGTGTTCCTGGTGTTTTCAGCCGTATCTTTCTGAGTATAAATATATTATTTAATTCCATTTTCTTCAACACATCTATGTTCCGTACATGCTCCGTCCATGGATTTCTGTTCTTGTTCTAGAACTATATTAATTTTGTTGTTTTTCAGGTTTTCTCATCATCTACACAAAAAACTTTCAAAAACTCCAAGCCCCTACTTTCTCACAGTGTTCCAAAACATTCAGCCATCTCTTTCTGAATATAAATATATTATTTAATTCCATTTTTTCAACACGTCTTTGTTCCGTACATGCTCCGTCCATATCTATTTCTGAATATTGTTCTGTAGAAATATATTAATGTTGTTTTCTTCAGTTTCTCATCATCAAGTGTTAAAATCTCCAAGCCTCACTTTCTGGTGTTCCAAAATTTCAGCCGTCTATCTGAGTATAAATATATAATTTAATTCCATTTTTTCAACACATCTTTGTTCCGTACATGCTCGGTCCATGGTATTCTGAATGTTGTTCTGAGAACAATATTAATTTTGTTGTTTTAGTTTTCTCATCATCATTGTTTTCTTATGCCCCACTTTCTCCTGACAGTGTTCCAAAACTTTCAGCCGTCTCTTTCTGAGTATAAATATATTATTTAATTCCATTTTCTTCAACACCATCATTGTTCCGTACATGCTCCGTCCATGGTATTCTGAATCATCTATTGTTCTGTAGAACAATATTAATTTTGTTGCTTTTAGTTTTCTCATCATCTAGTGTTTTCTCCAAAGTGAATCCCACTTTCTCACAGTGTTCCAAAAATTTTCAGCCATCTCTTTCTTTTATAAATATATTATTTAATTCCGTTTTCTTCAACACATTTTTTGTTCATCACATGCTTCGTCCATGGTATTCTGAATATTGTTCTGTAGAACCATATTATCATCTGGTGTTAGTTTTCTCATCATCTAGTGTTAAAATCTCCAAGCCCCACATTCTCACAGTGTTCCAAAACTTTCAGCCGTCTCTTTCTGAGTATAAATATATTATTTGATTCCATTTTCTGAACACATTTTGTTGTTCCAATATCTACCTCCATGGTATTCTGAATCATTGTTCTTAGAAATATCTAATTGACATAAAAAGTTTTTCATCATCTGGTGTTTTTCTGAATATCTACCAAGACATAAAAAACTTTCAGTGTGTTCCAAAACTTTCAGCCGTCTCTTTCTGAGTAAAAATATATTATTTAATTCCATTTTTTTCAACATGTCTTTGTTCCGTACATGCTCCGTCCATGGTATTTTGAATATTGTTTTTCTAGAAATATTAATTTTGTTGCTTTTTCAGTTTTCTCATCATCTAGTGTTAAAATCTCCAAGCCCCTGACATTCTCACAGTGTTCCAAAATTTTCAGCCGTCTCTTTCTGAGTATAAATATATTATTTAATTCCATTTTTTTCAACACATCTATGTTCCGTACATGCTCAGTCCATCCATGTTTTCTAATATTGTTCTGTAGAACCAATTAATTTTGTTGCTTTCAGATTTCATCATCTGGTGTTAAAATCTCCAAGCCCCACTTTCTCACAGTGTTCCAAAACTTTCAGCCGTCTCTTTCTGAGTATAAATATATTATTTAATTCCATTTTTTTCAACACATCATTGTTCCGTACATGCTCTACCTCCATGGTATTCTGAATATTGTTCTGTAGAACCATATTAATTTTGTTGCTTTCAGTTTTCTCATCATCTAGTGTTAAATCTCCAAGCCCCACTTTCTGACAGTGTTCCAAAACTTTCAGCCGTCTCTTTCTGAGTATAAATATATTATTTAATTCCATTTTCTTCAACACATCTTTGTTCCGTACATGCTCCGTCCATGGTATTCTGAATTTGTTCTGTAGAAACCATATTAATTTTGTTGACATAAAAAAGTTTCTCATCATCTAGTGTTAAAATTCAAAGCCCCACTTTCCTCACATGTTCCAAAACTTTCAGCCGTCTCTTTCTGAGTATAAATATATTATTTAATTCTGCAATATTTACCTGACATATGCTCCGTCCATGGTATTCTGAATATTGTTCTGGTTTTTTTGTTGCTTTTAGTTTTCTCATCATCTAGACATAAAATCTCCAAGCCCCATCATTCTCACAGTGTTTTTCAGCCGTCTCTTTCTGAGTATAAATATATTATTTAATTCCGTTTTCTTCAACATCATCTTTGTTCCGTTTCCGTCCATGGTATTCTGAATATTGTTCTGTAGAACCATATCAATTTTTGTTGCTTTAGTTTTCTCATCATCTAGTGTTAAAATCATCATCTGTTTTCTCACAATGTTCCAAAAACTTTCAGCCGTCTCTTTCTGAGTATAAATATATTATTTAATTCCAGTTTTTCTTCAACACATCTTTGTTCATACATGCTTTCCATGGTATTCTGAATATTGTTCTGTAGAAACCATATTAATTTTGTTTTTTAGTTTTATCATCATCTAGTGTTAAAATCGCCATGATCCATTTCTCTGGTGTTTTTAAAATTTCAGCCGTCTCTTTTCTGAAATAAATATATTATTTAATTCCGTTTTTTCAACATCTTTTGTTCCGTACATGCTCCGTCCATCATTCTGAATATTTTGTAGAACCATATTAATTTTGTTGCTTTTAGTTTTCTCATCATCTAGTGTTAAAATCGCCAATACCCCACATTCTCACAGTGTTCCAAAACTTTTCATCTGTCTCTTTTCTGAGTATAAATATATTATTTAATTCCATTTTCTTCAACACATCTTTGTTCCGTACATGACATAAAAATGGTTATTCTGAATATTGTTCTGTAGAACCAATATCATATTAATTTTGTTGCTTTTAGTTTTCTCATCATCTTCTGTTAAAATCTACATGAAAGACTTCTCACAGTGTTCCAAAACTTTCAGCCGTCTCTTTCTGAGTATAAATATATTATTTAATTCCGTTTTCTTCAACACATCTTTTTTTCCGTACATTCCCATGGTATTCTGAATATTGTTCCTGACATAAAAATTTTGAATATTGTTCATCATAGAAAATATATTAACATTCTCACAGTGTTCCAAAACTTTCAGATTTCTTTCTGATCATCTATTTAATTCCGTTTTCTTCAAATCTACCTGACATAAAAAATATTCTGAATATTGTTCAACCATATTCATCATCTGGTTTTAGTTTTCATCATCTAGTGTTAAAATCCAATATCTTTCTGAATCCAAAAACTTTTCATCATCATCTGAGTATAAATATTTATTTAATTGCATTTTTTCAACACATCTTTGTTCCGTACATGCATCATCCATGGTATTCTGAATATTGTTCTGTAGAACCATATTAATTTTGTTGCTTTTAGTTTTCTCATCATCTAGTGTTAAAATCTCCCAATATCCACTTTCTGACAGTGTTCCAAAACTTTCAAACTTTCTGAGTATAAATATATTATTTAATTCCATTTTTTCAACACATCTTTGTTCCATAAATGCTCCGTCCATGGTATTCTGAATATTGTTCTGTAGAACCATATTAATTTTGTTGCTTTCAGTTTTCTCATCATCTAGTGTTAAAATCTACCAAGCCCCATTTCTGACAGTGTTCCAAAACTTTCAGCCGTCTCTTTCTGAGTTTCTAAATATATTATTTAATTCCGTTTTCAACACATCTTTGTTCCGTACATGCTCCGTCCATGGTATTCTGAATATTGTTCTGTAGAACCATCATCTGGTGTTAATTTTGTTTCCAAAGATTTTTCTCATCATCTAGTGTTAAAATCTCCATGCCCATCTTTCTCACAGTGTTCCAAAACTTTCAGCCGTCTCTTTCTGAGTATAAATATATTATTTAATTCCGTTTTTCAACACATCTTTGTTCCGTCTGGTGCTCCGTCCATGGTATTCTGAATATTGTTCTGTAGAACCATATTAATTTTGTTGCTTTTAGTTTTCTCTGCTCATCATCATCTAGTGTTCCAAAAATCTCGCCAGCCCCACTTTCTCACATCATCAACTTTCAGCAATAATTTTGTACCTCTCTTTCTTTCAGTATAAATATATTATTTAATTCCAATTTTCAACACATCTTTGTTCCGTCACATGCTCATCCATGGTTTTTTCTAATATTGTTCTGTAGAACTGACATTAATTTTGTTGCTTTTAGTTTTCTCATCATCTAGTGTTAAAATCTACCATGCCCCATCTCCTGAGTGTTCCAAAACTTTCAGCCGTCTCTTTCTGAGTATTTTCTATTATTTAATTCCTGACATTCAACAAATCTTTGTTCCGTACATCTGGTGTTCCATGGTATTCTGAATATTGTTCTGTAGAACCATATTAATTTTGTTGCTTTTAGTTTTCATCATCTAGTGTTAAAATCTCCATGACCCCACTTTCTCACAGTGTTCCAAAACTTTCAGCCGTCATTTCTGAGTATAATATTTATTTAATTCTGTTTTTTTCAACACATCTTTGTTCCGGTGTTTTTTCTCCAATCCATGGTATTCTGAATATTGTTCTGTAGAACCATCATAATTTTGTTATTTTAGTTTTATCTACCTCATCTAGTGTTAAAATCGCCATCACTTTCATCATCTGTGTTCCAAAACTTTCAGCCGTCTCTTTCTGAGTATAAATATATTATTTAATTCCATTTTCTTCAACACATCTTTGTTCCGTACATGCTCCATCCATGGTATTCTGAATATTGTTCTTAGAAACCATATTAATTTTGTTGTTTTTTCTCATCATCTACCTTAAAATCGCCAAGCCCCACTTTCTCATCAGCCGTTTTCTGAATATAAATATATTATTTAATTCCGTTTTCTTCAACATCTTTGTTTGCTCCGTCCATGGTATTCTGAATATTGTTCATAAAAACCATATTAATTTTGTTGCTTTCAGATCATCATCTAGTGTAAAATCTCCAAATTTTCTCACAGTGTTCCAAAATCTCAGCCGTCTCTTTCTGAGTATAAATATATTATTTAATTCCATTTTCTTCAACACATCTTTGTTCCGTACATGCTCATCATCCATGGTATTCTGAATATTGTTCTGTAGAACCATATTAATTTTGTTGTTTTCTTTTCTCATCATCTACCTGTTAAAAAAAACATGCCCCACTCATCATCTGGTGTGTTCCAAAACTTTCAGCCGTCTATGAGTATAAATATATTATTTAATTCCATTTTTCAACACATCTTTTTCCGTACATGCTCCGTCCATGGTATTCTGAATATTGTTCTCAGAACATCATCTGGTAATTTTGTTGAATTTCTACATTAGTCTTAAAATCATCCCTCTAGTGTTAAAATCATCATTTCTGGTGTTTTTTTTAATTCTACCAGTGTTCATGTTCCGTCCAAACTTTTCAGATCATCATCTTTTTTTTCTAGTAAATATCTTTTTGATTTAAAACTTCCGTTTTTATTCAACATCATCTTTAAAAAACTCGTTTTTCTAGTGTTATCTTTGTCTGTCCAAAGGTTATTCTGAATCATTGTTCTTTTCTAACCATATCTATTTTGTTGCTTTTAGTTTTCAGATCATCATCTAGTGTTTTCTACCAATATCCCACTTTCTCACAGTGTTCCAAAACATTCAACCGTCTTTTTCTGAGTATAAATATATTATTTAATTCCGTTTTTTTCAACACATCTTTTGTTCCATACATGCTCCGTCCATGGTATTCTGAATATTGTTCTGTAGAACCATATTAATTTTGTTGCTTTTAAAGGTTTTCTCATCATCTAGTGTTAAAATCTGCCATGCCCCATTTCTCAAAGTGTTCCAAAACTTTCATCTGTCTTTTTCTGAATATCTATATATTATTTAATTCCGTTTTCTTCAACTGGTCTTTGTTCCCAATATGCTCCGTCCATGGTATTCTGAATATTGTTCATCATCTGAACCATATTAATTTTTGTTGCTTTTAAGTTTTCTCATCATCTAGTGTTAAAATGCCAATATCTACCTGACAGTGTTCCAAAATTTCAGCCATCTCTTTCTGAGTATAAATATATTATTTAATTCCGTTTTTTCAACACATCTTTGTTCCGTACATATTTCTCCATGGTATTCTGAATATTGTTCTGTAGAACCATATCAATTTTGTTGCTTTTAGTTTTCTTGTTTCGCCATCTTCCAAAACTCATATCTAGTGTTAAAAATTCCCATACATCTTTGTTCCTTTCATGGTGTTTTTAAAAGTGTTCCAAAACATTAATCTGTCTTTTTTCTGAGTATAAATATATTAAAAAATTTCAGTTTCATCATCTGTCTGTTTTTTACCAATATCTACCCGTCCAAAACATTCTGAATCATCTGTTCCATTTTCTACCAACCATTAATTTTGTTGCTTTTAGTTTTCATCATCATCTTTTGTTAAAATCGCCATTCTACCTTTTCACAGTGTTCCAAAAACTTTCAGATCATCATCTGGTGTTTTTTAAAATATCTTTTTGACATAAAAAATGCTGGTCTGAATCATCATCAATTCCTTTTTCTACAAATATCTACCTTCCGTATCGCATGCCCCACTTTCCAGATCATCATCTGAATATTTTTCTGTAGAAATATCTTAATTTTTTTCTTCAACAAAAAGTTTTTCCGATCATCATCTGGTGTTTTCTTCCAATATTGTTCCACACATCAAAAAAACTTTCAATCTCACATTTCCAAAATTTTCAGCCATGTCTCTTTCACCAATATCTACCTGAGTAAAAAATATTATTTAATTCTGGTTTTTTTCAACACATATTTGTTCCGTAAATGCTCCGTCCATGGTATTTTCTGAATATTGTTCTGTAGAACCAAAACAATTTTGTTCATCTTTTAGTTTTCTCATCATCTACCTGTTAAAAAAGGCGCCATGCCACTTTCTCTGGTTGTTCCAAAACTTTCAATATCTACCTGAGTAAAAATATATTATTTAATTCTCATCATTTGTTTTCACCATATTACCTTCATACAAAACTCCGTCCATGTTATTCTGAATATTGTTCTGTAGAATTATCTAATTTTGTTGCTTTTATTTTCTCATCATCTAGTGTTTTCTATGCCCCTACCTCACATTGTTCCAAAACTTTCAGCCGTCATCTTTTTTGAGTTTCTACCAATATATTATTTAATTCAGTTTTTTCAAAACATCTTTGTTCATCTCCGTCCATTTTCTGAATATTGTTCTGTAGAACCAATTAATTTTGTTGCAGTTTTCTCATCATCTAGTGTTTCGCTTCGCCCCAATATCTTTCTCACAGTGTTCCAAAACTTTCAGATCATCATTCTGAGTATAAATATATTAATTCTTCCTTTTCTTCAAAGATTTTTGTTCCGTACATCATCTGTCCATTTATTCTGAATATTGTTCCTGAACCAATTAATTTTGTTGCTTTTAGTTTTCATCATCATTTTTCTTAAAATCTACCCACTTTCTCACAGTGTTTCAAATTTTCAACTGTCTCTTTTCTAAAAATATCTTATTTAACATCCAGTTTTTCAACATCATCTTTGTTTTTTCGACATGCTGTCCATGGTCATCTGAATTTTGTTTTTCTTAAACCAATACCTGACATAAAAAGGTTGCTTTTCATTTCTCATCATCTAGTGTTAAAATCGCCATGCCCCCAAACAGTGTTCCAAAACTCATCATCTGTCTTTTCTCTGAGTATAAATTATTATTTAATATTTTTTTCAACACATCTTTGTTCCATACATGCTCCGTCCATCATTCTGAATATTGTTCTTTCTAACCATATTAATTTTGTTGCTTTTAGTTTTCTCATCATCTAGTGTTAAAATCGCCATGTCCCACTTTCTCACAGTGTTCCAAAACTTTCAGCCGTCTCTTTCTGAGTATAAATATATTATTTAATTCAGTTTTTTCAACACATCTTTGTTCCGTACATGCCAATATCGTCCATGGTATTCTGAATATTGTTCTGTAGAACCATATTAATTTTTTGCTTTTAAAATTCTCTCATCTGATAAAAAAAAATTCTCACCACGGTTCCCAAAAATCTTTTAACCCGTAGTTTTCTGAGTATAAATATATTATTTAATTCAGTTTTTTCAACATCTTTGTTCCGTACATGCTCCGTCCATGGTATTCTGAATATTGTTCTGTAGAACCATATTAATTTTGTTGCTTTTAATTCTCATCATCTAGTGTTAAAATCGCCATGTGTTTTTCTCAGTGTTCCAAAACTTTCAGCCGTCTCATATAAATATATTATTTAATTCCGTTTTTTCAACACATCTTTGTTCCGTACATGCTCCGTCCATGGTATTCTGAATATTGTTCTTTAGAACCATATTAATTTGTTTTAGTTTCTCATCATCTAGTGTTAAAATTAAACATGCCCCACTTTCTCACAGTGTTCCAAAACTTTCAGCCGTCTTTTTCTGAGTATAAATATATTATTTAATTCAGTTTTTTCAACACATCTTTGTTCCGTACATGCTCCGTCCATGGTATTCTGAATATTGTTCTGTAGAACCATATTAATTTTGTTGCTTTTAGTTTTTTCTCATCATCTAGTGTTAAAATCCATGCCCCAATTGTTTTTTCAAGTGTTCCAAAATTTTCAATTTTTTCTGAGTATAAATATATTATTTAATTCCGTTTTTTTCAAAATCAATTTGAAAACCATTATGCTGAGAATGTCTCATATGTTATACTTATTATAAAACCATATTGTTTGTGTGAGAGTGTGTGTCTGTACGTTTATATATTGGATCGGATTTCCTACATTTTCAACCAATTTCAACAAAACTTCACTTTTTTTATAGTGTTTCTTATTGTCTTGCAAACTTTTTTCTTTATTTTTTTCATTCAGAATACCTTAAAATTCCATTTACAAGACAATTGTTTATAATAAATTCTATTCAATCGATAGACTCATAATTTTGAAAACAATGTTTTTGTTTGAGTTTGGGTTTGACCAATTCGTAAAAAAATAAATAAATAAATAAAAAACTAATTAAGACATGCGTCCGTCAACTTTAAACAATAATCTTTGTCAATTTTATTTTTCAGTCTTTATGATGGTGGATACTTGATCTATCTCTTACTGTTATATCCCCCAAGCAACGCCGGGCTCTACTGCTAGTAAAGTGATAAAATCATTATACCACTAAGACAAATTAAATCTATGCTAACAGCACGTGGCATTCCCAAGCGTGTATCGACCAGGCCTGACGTTGCTTAAAATTCGCTGATCGGGGAGAACCGAAGTTTCAAAGTGATATGGCCGCTGTTGTCTCTGGTATCAGTTATTATCTTGTCGACTGTCTGTTCTTTTTGATTTGAATCAAATATTGTCTAATTCTATTCATTAACCGAATCATATTCCTTGCCTGTTCACATCCCCCTGCTCCCGGTCAAGTGACGTCTTTTAAAATGGCGTCGGCGGACAAAATGCCCCGTTCACGGACACGGGGAATCGTTTCTAGTCAACCTTATGACGACGCAAAGCCTAAGACGGCAAAGTGCTTCATTTTACAGAACAGTTGTCTGTCACGCTTTCGCATCCTATCTCTGCTCAATGCTGTTTTTAACGTGAATGTTTGGCCTGCACTGAAAGAGGGAAGAATTCGTGACTTTGATCTCCGACTTTTTTGAGACATCTGAAGGCACTGAAAAGTATAAAACTTTGGTCAGTTATTCGCCGGCATCGCGAGAAAGCTGTTTACAAAAAGTTTTTACCCATAATTTTAAGACGATTTTTCTGGCATGCGAGTGCCGTCCGGTTCTTTTTCTAACAAAATTTAAAACGAAATTGCTTGCGCATTTAAACAGAACTGTAGTTTCGTTGATGTTGTTTAGCATTTATCTACCTCAATGGGTTATTTAATGCCGAAGTCCAAATATTTTGAACTTAGTTTTATGGCTTCAATTGCAAATAAAATGTATCGTTGGTAAAATTTACTATAAATCCGTATGAATATTGTCGCTTTGATCTTAGTTTTTTTTTGTTTTTTGAATCTGTATTTTCGAAATGGTATTTTAACACAATTTTTTCAATATCTTATTTTGCAATGACTGCATTAAATCGACTGTATTGTATTATTGAATGTTTACTAGTTATTCTGCCGTTATTCTGAATATTGTTATTCGGCTGTTATTCTTTGTTTTTTTAAAGGCATTTCTGCAAATTAGTTTTTGACGACATATGAGACGCAATTTGTACATTCTATTAATGGAGTTTTGATTTAAAAATTTTTTCAACAAAAAATTATTAATTAAAATAAAATTAGTAAAATTTTAATAAATGGTACAGCCTAGGCTATATTTATGAGGTATTATTTTAATTTAATTTAAGCCACATAGGAACAAAAGACCGCAAATTTATAAATAATAATAATATTTTGTGTATTTAGGCAGTAAACCTTGTTTCATGCACATTTCATTGAATACGACAGACACGGTGCTTTTATTTATTTTTTTTTTATACAATTTCTTATGCGATCTAATAATTTTTTTCTTTTCGGATGATAAATGATATAAAAATTGTCCGAATGTTCTTTTTATCAGACCGCTTTTTAGCCATTTTTAAGGATTAAATATTTATATGATTTGTACAACCTTCGTCTTGTAAACGTCTTACTGGAATAAATTAGGATATAAAAATTCTGATTTGTTTTATACCAATGCAAAGTTATAAAGAAAATTATTGTTTGTTTTTTCAGTTTAATGGCATGTCAACCACTGTGGGTTATTTAATGCCAAACTCAGTTTATATATATATATATATATATAAATATATATAATTTTAAATGCCTATTTTGTATGGAACATTTTAGCAAGCTTAGGCTTATTTGCATAACACTTTCGGAAATAATCCTAGATATTTTTTTTTTTAAATTCAAGAATTTCCATTTGATTGTTGATTGTTTTGTTTAACGGCATCTCAACCTTAGTGGTCACTTTATGCCGAAAATGATTTTGAAAAGACTTTAAATTATTCAAAAAAACGTATAGCTGGCAACATTATTTTTTGCAAAAACGTATAGCTGGCAACATTATTTTTCAAAAACGTATAGCTGGCAACATTATTTTTTTGGAAAATAGATAGCTGGCAAAATTATTTTTTCAAAAACGTATAGCTGGCAACATTATTTTTTCAAAAAAACGTATAGCTGGCAACATTATTTTTTCAAAAACTTATTTCTGGCAACATTTTTTTTTCAAAAACGTATAGCTGGCAACATTATTTTTTTCAAAAACGTATAGCTGGCAATTTATTTTTCAAAACGTATAGCTGGCAACATTATTTTTTTAAAACGTATAGCTGGCAACATTATTTTTTCAAAACGTATAGCTGGCAACATTATTTTTTCAAAAAAATATAGCTGGTAACATTATTTTTTCAAAAAAACGTATAGCTGGCAACATTATGGATTTATTTTTTCAAACGTATAGCTGGCAACATTATTTTTTCAAAAACGTATAGCTGGCAACATTTTTTTTCAAAAACGTATAGCTGGCAACATTATTTTTTTTCAAAAACGTATAGCTGGCAACATTATTTTTTCAAAATCGTATAGCTGGCAACATTATTTTTTTCAAAAACGTATAGCTGGCAAAATTATTTTTTTCAAAACGTATAGCTGGCAACATTATTTTTTTAAAACTATAGCTGGCAACATTATTTTTTCAAAAACGTATAGCTGGCAAATATTATTTTTTCAAAAAACTTATAGCTGGTAACATTATTTTTTTCAAAAACGGATAGCTGGTAATATTATTTTTTCAAAAAAACGTATAGCTGGTAACATTATTTTTTTCAAAAACGGATAGCTGGCAACATTATTTTTTTTTTTTAAAAACCATATAGCTGGTAACATTATTTTTTTCAAAAACGTATAGCTGGCAACATTATTTTTTCAAAAACGTATAGCTGGTAATATTATTTTTTCAAAAAATATAGCTGGTAACATTATTTTTTCAAAACTGTATAGATGGCAAAATTTTTTTTTCAAAAACGGATAGCTGGTAACATTTTTTTTTCAAAAAACGTATAGCTGGTAACATTTTTTTTTCAAAACATATAGCTGGTAATATTTTTTTTTCAAAAACATATTTTTGGTAAAACATTGGCATTTATTTTTTTTATAGATGGCAACATTATAGTTTTCAAAAACATATAGCTGGTATTATTTTTTTTCAAAAACGGATAGCTGGTAAAAATATTATTTTTTCAAAAACATATAGCTGGTAATATTATTTTTTTCAAAACGGATAGCTGGTAATAAATTTTTTTTTTTTTTGAACGGATAGCTGGTAACATTATTTTTTTCAAAACATATAGCTGGTAATATTATTTTTTTTAACGTATAGCTGGTAATATTATTTTTTTTCAAAACATATAGCTGGTAACATTATTTTTTTTTCGGATAGATGGTAAAAATTATTTTTTCAAAAACATAGCTGGCAATATTATTTTTTCAAAACGTATAATAGCTGGTAATATTATTTTTTCAAAAACGTATAGCTGGTAATATTATTTTTTTTCAATATAACGTATATATATGGTAATATTATTTTTTCAAAAACGGATAGCTGGTAATATTATTTTTTCAAAAACATATTAGCTGGCAATATTTATTTTTTCAAAAAATATAGCTGGTAATATAATTTTTTTAAAAATATAACTGATAATATTATTTTTTCAAAACGTATAGCTGGTAATATTATTTTTTCAAAACATATAGCTGGTAATATTATTTTTTCAAAAAAAATATAGCTGGTAATATTATGCAGTTCAAAAACATATAGCTGGTAATATTATTTTTTTTTCAAAACATATAGCTGGTAATATTATTTTTTTTTAAAACATATAGCTGGTAATATTATTTTTTCAAAAAAATATAGCTGGTAATATTATTTTTTTCAAAACGTATAGCTGGTGGTTATTTTTTTTTTTTTTTTTTTCAAAAACGTATAGATGGTATTTAAATTTTTTTTTCAAAACATATAGCTGGTAATATTATTTTTTTTTTGAAAAATATAGCTGGTAATATTATTTTTTTTTTAAATTATTTCTGGTAATATTATTTTTTTTTTCATAAACCTATTTTTCCAAAAACGTATAGCTGAGTTTATTTTTTTCAAAAACATATAGATGGTAATATTATTTTTTTCAAAAATATATAGCTGGTAATATTATTTTTTCAAAAACGGATAGCTGGTAATATTATTTTTTTCAAAAACCTATAGCTGGTAATATTTTTTTTTTTTCAAAAACGTATAGCTGGTAAACATTATTTTTTCAAAAAATGAATATAGCTGGTAATATTATTTTTTCAAAAAAATATAGCTGGTAATATTATTTTTTTTCAAAAACTATAGCTGGTAATATTATTTTTTTTTTTTTTCAAAAACAGTATAGCTGGTAATATTTTTTTTTCAAAAACATATAGCTGGTAATATTATTTTTTTTTTTTAATGTATATTATGGTTTCAAAATTATTTTTTCAAAACAAAAACTGGTAATATTTATTTTTTCAAAACATATAGCTGGTAATATTATTTTTCAAAAACATATAGCTGGTAATATTATTTTTTTTCAAAAATATAGCTGGTAATATTATTTTTTCAAAAATATATAGCTGGTAATATTATTTTTTTCAAAAAACGGATAGCTGGTAATATTATTTTTTTTTCAAAACGTATAGCTGGTAATATTTTTTTTATTAAAAACTTATTTTTTTTTCAAAAACATATAGCTGGTAATATTATTTTTTTTTTTATAAAAATATAATAGCTGGTAATATTTTTTTTTTTTTTCAAAACATATAGCTGGTAATATTTTATTTTTTCAAAACGGATATATGGTAATATTATTTTTTTTTTCAAAAAACGTATAGCTGGTAATATTATTTTTCAAAAACATATAGCTGGTAATATTATTTTTTCAAAAAAACATATAGTGGTAATATTTTTTTTTCAAAAACGTATAATGGTAATATTATTTTTTTTTTTTTTTCAAAACATATAGCTGGTAATATTATTTTTTTTTTTCAATATAGCTGGTAATATTATTTTTTTTTCAAAACAAATAGCTGGTAATATTATTTTTTTTTTTTTTATAGCTGGTAATATTATTTTTCAAAAATATATAGCTGGTAATATTATTTTTTTTTCAAACATATAGCTGGTAATATTTTTTTTTTTTTTTCAAAAAAAATATAGCTGGTAATATTATTTTTTTTTTTTCCGTATAGCTGGTAATATTATTTTTCAAAAACATATAGCTGGTAATATTATTTTTTCAAAAACATATAGCTTTTTTATTTTTTCAAAAACGTATATAGCTGGTAATATTATTTTTTTTTTTTTTTTTCAAAAAAATTATAGCTGGTAATATTATTTTTTTTTTTTAAACATATAGCTGGTAAATATTATTTTTTTTATAGCTGGTAATATTATTTTTTTTCAAAAACGTATAGCTGGTAATATTTTTTTTCAAAAACATATAGCTGGTAATATTATTTTTTTTTTTTTTATAGCTGGTAATATTTTTTTTTCAAAAACATTTTTTTGGTAATAAAAAAAAAAACATATAGCTGGTAATATTTTTTTTCAAAAACATATAGCTGGTAATATTATTTTTTTTAAACCTATAGCTGGTAATATTATTTTTTCAAAAAACGGATAGCTGGTTTTTTTTCAAAAAAATATACTATAGCTGGTAATATTATTTTTTTCAAAAAACATATAGCTGGTAATATTATTTTTTTTTCTAATATAGCTGGTAATATTATTTTTTTCAAAAACTTATAGCTGGTAATATTATTTTTTTTTAATAATATTTTTTTTTCAAAATATAAATTAATATTTTTTTCAAAAACATTTAAAAAAAAAAAAATATAGCTGGTAATATTTTTTTTTTCAAAAACGTATAGCTGGTAACATTATTTTTTCAAAAACATATTATTTTTGGTAATATTATTTTTTCAAAAAACGTATAGCTGGTAATATTATTTTTTTTTAAAATTTTTATTTTAATTTATATTATTTTTTAAAAAATATAGCTGGTAAAATTATTTTTTTTTTTTCAAAAAATATATAGCTGGTAATATTATTTTTTTTTTAAACGTATATAGGTGGTTTTTTCAAAAATGTATTTTTTAATATTATTTTTTCAAAAACTATAGCTAATATTATTTTTTTTTAAAACCTATAGCTGGTAATATTATTTTTTTTCAAAACGTATAGCTGGTAATATTATTTTTTTTTTAAAAACGTATAGCTGGTAGATATTTTTTTTTTTCAAAATGATTATAGTGGTAATATTATTTTTTTTATTTTTTCAAAATAGCTGGTAATATTATTTTTTTTCAAAAACATATAGCTGGTAACAATTTTTTTCAAAAATATATAGCTAATAATATTTTTTTTCAAAAACATATAGCTGGAAATATTTTTTTTTTTTAAAAACATATATAGCTGGTAATATTATTTTTTCAAAAACGTATAGCTGGTAATATTTTTTTTTCAAAAACGTATAGCTGGTAATATTATTTTTTCAAAAACGTATAAAAAATATTATTTTTTTTCAAAACCTATAGCTTTTTTTTTTTTCAAAACGTATATAACTGGTAATATTATTTTTTCAAAAAATATATAGCTGGTAATATTATTTTTTCAAAAACATAGCTGGCAATATTATATTATTTTTCAAAACGTATAGCTGGTAATATTATTTTTTTTTCAAAACAAAACAATAATATTTTTTTTTTTTTTACATATAGTGGTAATTATTTTTTTCAAAAAAATATATAGCTGGTAATATTATTTTTTTTTCAAACATAGCTGGTAATATTATTTTTTTTCAAAAACGTATAGCTGGTAATATTATTTTTTTTTTTTATATAATAAATTTTTCAAAAATATATGGTAATATTTTTTTTTTTAAAAAAATAGCTGGTAATATTATTTTTTTCAAAACGTATAGCTGGTAATATTATTTTTTTTTCAAACGTATAGCTGGTAATATTATTTTTTCAAAAACATATAGCTGGTAATATTATTTTTTTTTCAAAACATATAGCTGGTAATATTATTTTTTTTCAAAAAATATAGCTGGTAATATTATTTTTTTTTAAAAATATAGCTGGTAATATTATTTTTTCAAAAATATAGCTGGTAATATTATTTTTTTTTTTTTTTAAAACGTATAGCTGGTAATATTTTTTTTTTCAAAAACGTATAGCTGGTAATATTATTTTTTTTCAAAAAATATATAGCTGGTAATATTATTTTTTCAAAAACATATAGCTGGTAATATTATTTTTTTTTTTTTAACGTATAGCTGGTAATATTATTTTCAAAAACGTATAGCTGGTAATATTATTTTTTTTTCAAAACGTATAGCTGGTAATATTATTTTTTCAAAAAATATAATATTGGTAACATTTTTTTTTTTTCAAAACATATAGCTGGTAATATTATTTTTTCAAAAACATAAAAAAAATATTATTTTTCAAAAACATTATGGTTTTTTTTTCAAAACGTATAGCTGGTAATATTATTTTTTTTTTTTAAAAATATAGCTGGTAATATTATTTTTTTCAAAAACATATAGCTGGTAATATTATTTTTTTCAAAAACGTATAGCTGGTAATATTATTTTTTTTTTTTAACATATAGCTGGTAATATTATTTTTTCAAAAACTTCTTATATAGCTGGTAATATTATTTTTTTCAAAAACGTATAGCTGGTAAATATTTTTTTTTCAAAAATATTATAGCTAGTAATAATATTATTTTTTTTTTTCACAAATATTTTTTTCAAAACATATTATTTTTTTCTTTAAAAATAGCTGGTAATATTATTTTTTTTAAAAACGTATAGCTGGTAATATTATTTTTCAAAAACGTATATAGCTGGTAATATTATTTTTTCAAAAAAACGTATAGCTGGTAATATTTTTTTTTTCAAAAACGTATAGCTGGTAATTATTTTTTTTTAAAAATATAGCTGGTAATTTTTTTTTTTCAAAACATATAGCTGGTAATATTTTTTTTTTTCAAACATATAGCTGGTAATATTATTTTTTTTTTTTTTGGTAATATTATTTTTCAAAAATATATAGCTGGTAATATTATTTTTCAAAACATATAGCTGGTAATATTATTTTTTTTTTTAAAAAACATATAGCTGGTAATATTATTTTTTTCAAAACATATAGCTGGTAATATTATTTTTTTTTTTTCGTATAGCTGGTAATATTATTTTTTTTTAAACGTATAGCTGGTAATATTATTTTTCAAAAACATATATAGATGGCAATATTTTTTTTCAAAAATATATAGCTGGTAATTATTTTTTTTAAAAAACTATAGCTGGTAAACAAATTTTTTCAAAAACATATAGCTGGTAATATTATTTTTTTCAAAAATATAGCTGGTAATATTTTTTTTTTTAAAACGTATAGCTGGTAATATTATTTTTTCAAAAAATATATAGCTGGTAATATTTTTTTTTCAAAAACGTATAGCTGGTAATATTTTTTTTTTTTTTTCAAACATATAGCTGGTAATATTATTTTTTTTTTAAAACGTATAGCTGGTAATATTATTTTTCAAAAAAAAAATATATAGCTTTTCAAAACGTAATATTATTTTTTCAAAAATATAGCTGGTAATATTATTTTTTCAAAAAATATAGCTGGTAATATTATTTTTTTTTTTTTAAAAACGTATAGCTGGTAATATTATTTTTCAAAAAATATATAGCTGGTAATATTTTTTTTTCAAAACATATAGCTGGTAATATTATTTTTTTCAAAAATATATAGCTGGTAATATTATTTTTTTTTTCAAAAACGTATAGCTGGTAATATTATTTTTTCAAAAACGTATAGCTGGTAATATTATTTTTTTTTTTCAAAAACGTATAGCTGGTAATATTATTTTTTTTTTCAAAACATATAGCTGGTAATATTATTTTTTTTTTAAACGTATAGCTGGTAATATTATTTTTTTTTCAAAACGTATAGCTGGTAATATTATTTTTTTCAAAAAACGTATAGCTGGTAATATTATTTTTTCAAAAAAAATATAGCTGGTAATATTATTTTTTCAAAAACATATAGCTGGTAATATTATTTTTTTTCAAAAAACGTATAGCTGGTAATATTATTTTTTCAAAAACGTATAGCTGGTAATATTATTTTTTTTCAAAAACATATAGCTGGTAATATTATTTTTTCAAAAAAACGTATAGCTGGTAATATTATTTTTTCAAAAACGTATATAGCTGGTAATATTATTTTTTTTTCAAATATAGCTGGTAATATTATTTTTTTTTCAAAAAACGTATAGCTGGTAATATTATTTTCAAAAAAAATATAGCTGGTAATATTATTTTTTTTAAAAAATATAGCTGGTAATATTATTTTTTCAAAAAACATATAGCTGGTAATATTATTTTTTCAAAAACGTATAGCTGGTAATATTATTTTTTTTTCAAAAACGTATAGCTGGTAATATTATTTTTTTTTCAAACGTATAGCTGGTAATATTATTTTTTTTCAAAAACTTATAGCTGGTAATATTATTTTTTTTTTTTTTTATATAGCTGGTAAAATATTATTTTTTCAAAAACGTATAGCTGGTAATATTATTTTTTTCAAAAACGTATATAGTAAATTTTTTTTTTCAAAAACGTATAGCTGGTAATATTATTTTTTTCAAAACGTATAGCTGGTAATATTATTTTTTCAAAAACATTTTTTCAAAACGTATAGCTGGTAATTATTTTTTTTTCAAAAAATATATAAAACTGGTAATATTATTTTTTTTTTCAAAAACGTATAGCTGGTAATATTATTTTTTCAAAAACATATAGCTGGTAATATTATTTTTTTTTTTTCATAGCTTAAAATTATTATTTTTTTCCAAAACGTATAGCTGGTAATAATATTTTTTTCAAAAATAGCTATAGCTGGTAATATTATTTTTTCAAAAACGTATAGCTGGTAATATTATTTTTTTTTTTTTTTACGTATAGCTGGTAATATTATTTTTTTTCAAAACATATAGCTGGTAATTATTTTTTTTAAAAAACGTATAAATGGTAATATTATTTTTTTTGTTTAAAACGTATAGCTGGTAATATTATTTTTTCAAAAAAACGTATAGCTGGTAATATTATTTTTTCAAAAACAATAGCTGGTAATATTATTTTTTTTCAAAAACGTATAGCTGGTAATATTATTTTTTTTCAAAAACATATAGCTGGTAATATTTTTTTTTATTTTTTTTGGTAAAAAAAATTTATTCAAAACATAATATTATTTTTTTTCAAAACGTATAGCTGGTAATATTATTTTTTTCAAAAACATATAGCTGGTAATATTATTTTTTCAAAAACGTATAGCTGGTAATATTATTTTTTTTAAAAACATATAGCTGGTAATATTATTTTTTTTTTTTTCGTATAGCTGGTAATATTATTTTTTTTTTGAAAAACGTATAGCTGGTAATATAATATTTTTTTCAAAACGTATAGCTGGTAATATTATTTTTTTTTTTTTTAAGTATAGCTGGTAATATTATTTTTTCAAAACGTATAGCTGGTAAAATTATTTTTTTTTTTTAAAAAAAAACGTTTCAAAAACGTATAGCTGGTAATATTATTTTTTTTTTTTCAAAATATATAGCTGGTAATATTATTTTTTTTTTTTCAAAAAAAAAATAGCTGGTAATATTATTTTTTTCAAAAAAAATAGCTATAGCTGGTAAATATTTTTTTTTTCGGTTTTACGTATAGCTGGTAATATTATTTTTTTTTTCAAAAAACGTATAGCTGGTAATATTATTTTTTTTTCAAAACCATAAAAATAACATATTTTTTTTTTTTTTATAGCTGGTAATTTATTTTTTTTTTGAAAACATATAGCTGGTAATATTTTTTTTTTTTCACGTATAGCTGGTAATATTATTTTTTTTTCAAACGATAGCTGGTAATAATATTTTTTTCATTAAACGTATAGCTAAAAAAAAAAAAACGTATAGCTGGTAATATTATTTTTTTTTTTCAAAAACGTAGCTGGCTTTTATTTTTTCAAAACTTATTTTTATTTAAAAAAAAACAAATAGCTGGTAATATTATTTTTTTTTTTTAAAAAAAATAGATGGTAATATTATTAAAAAAAACTATAGCTGGTTTATTTTTTTTTCAAAACGTATAGCTGGTAATATTATTTTTTCAAAAACGTATAGCTGGTAATAATATTTTTTTTCAAAAACGTATAGCTGGTAATATTATTTTTTTTTTTTTAAAACGTATAGCTGGGTAATATTTTTTTTTCAAAAACGTATAGCTGGTAATTTATTTTTTTTGAAAAAATATAGCTGGTAATATTATTTTTTCAAAACGTATAGCTGGTAATATTATTTTTTCAAAAAAAATATAGCTGGTAATATTATTTTTTCAAAAACGTATAGCTGGTAATATTATTTTTTCAAAAAAAACGTATAGCTGGTAATATTATTTTTCAAAAACATATAGCTGGTAATATTATTTTTTTTTTCAAACGTATAGCTGGTAATATTATTTTTTCAAAAACGTATAGCTGGTAATATTATTTTTTTTTTTCAACAAAACGTATAGCTGGTAATATTATTTTTTTTTCAAAAACGTATAGCTGGTAATATTATTTTTTTAAAAAACGTATAGATGGTAATATTATTTTTCAAAAAAATACGTATAGCTGGTAATATTATTTTTTCAAAACGTATAGCTGGTTTTAAAAAAAACGTATAGCTGGTAATATTATTTTTTCAAAAACATTATTTTTTTTCAAAACGTATAGCTGGTAATATTATTTTTTCAAAAACATATAGCTGGTAACATCATTTTTTTTCAAAAAACGTATAGCTGGTAACATCATTTTTTTTCAAAAAACGTATAGCTGGTAACATCATTTTTTTTCAAAAAACGTATAGCTGGTAACATCATTTTTTCAAAAAAATATAAGCTGGTTTTTTCAAAACATTTTTTGGTAAAAAATTTTTCAAAACATATAGTAACATTATTTTTTCAAAAATTTATAGCTGGTAAAAAAACGTATATAGTAATGGTAATATTATTTTTTCAAAAACGTATAGCTGGTAACATTATTTTTTTGAAACGTATAGCTGGTAATATTTTTTTTTTTTTTTTGGTAATATTATTTTTTTTAAAAAAACGTATAGCTGGTAATATATTTTTTTTCAAAACGTATAGCTGGTAACATTATTTTTTTTAAACGTATAGCTGGTAATATTATTTTTTTCAAAACGTATAGCTGGTAACATTATTTTTTCAAAAAACGTATAGCTGGTAATATTATTTTTTTCAAAAACGTATAGCAGATGGTAATATTATTTTTTTTTTTTTTTGTATAGCTGGTAATATTATTTTTTTCAAAAACATATAGCTGGTAATATTATTTTTTTCAAAAAAACGTATAGCTGGTAATATTATTTTTTCAAAAACGTATAGCTGGTAACATTATTTTTTCAAAACGTATAGCTGGTAATATTATTTTTCAAAAAACGTATAGCTGGTAATATTATTTTTTCAAAAAAAAAATCAATATAGCTGGTAATATTATTTTTTTATATAAAAACGTTATTTTTGGTAATATTATTTTTTTTCAAAAAATAGCTGGTAATATTATTTTTCAAAAAGCGTATATATTTGGTAATATTATTTTTTTTCAAAAACGTATAGCTGGTAATATTATTTTTTTTTCAAAAAAAAAACGTATAGCTGGTATTATTTTTTTTTTTTATAGCTGGTAAATTTTTTTAAAAAATATAGCTGGTAACATTATTTTTTTTTTTTCAAAAAAAACGTATAGCAAAACGTAATATTTATTTTTTTCAAAACATATAGCTGGTAATATTATTTTTTTTTTATAAAACGTATAGCTGGTAATATTATTTTTTCAAAACGTATAGCTGGTAACATTATTTTTTTTTTTTTTTAGCTGGTAATATTATTTTTGGTAAAAAATTTTTTTCAAAATATTATTTTTTTTAAAACATATTATTTAATATTAAAAAAAAAAACGTATAGCTGGTAATATTATTTTTTCAAAAAACGTATAGCTGGTAATATTATTTTTTTTTTCAAAAACGTATAGCTGGTAATATTTTTTTTCAAAAACGTATAGCTGGTAATATTATTTTTTTTAAAAACGTATAGCTGGTAATATTATTTTTCAAAAACATATAGCTGGTAATATTTTTTTTTTTCAAAAAAATATATAGCTGGTAATATTATTTTTTCAAAAACGTATAGCCGGTAAAAACTATTTTTTTTCAAAAATATATAGCTGGTAATATTATTTTTTCAAAAAACGTATAGCTGGTAATATTATTTTTTTTTTAATTATAGCTGGTAATATTATTTTTTCAAAAACGTATAGCTGGTAAATTATTTTCAAAAACGTATAGATGGTAATTTTTTTTCAAAAAAACGTATAGCTGGTAACATTTATTTTTCAAAAAACGCAGTATATTTTATTTTTTCAAAAACGTATAGCTGGTAATATTATTTTTTTTTTTCAAAAACGTATAGCTGGTAATATTATTTTTTTTTTTAAACGTATAGCTGGTAATATTATTTTTTCAAAAAATGTATAGCTGGTAATATTTTTTTTCAAAAAATATATATAGCTGGTAATATTATTTTTTTTCAAAAACGTATAGCTGGTAATATTATTTTTTTCAAAAACATATAGCTGGTAATATTATTTTTTTTTTTAAAAACTATATATGGTAAAATTATTTTTTCAAAAAACGTATATAGCTGGTAATATTATTTTTTTTTAAAACGTATAGCTGGTAATATTATTTTTTCAAAAAAACGTATAGCTGGTAATATTATTTTTTTTTTCAAAACGTATAGCTGGTAATATTATTTTTTTTCAAAAACGTATAGCTGGTAATATTATTTTTTCAAAACGTATAGCTGGTAATATTATTTTTCAAAAACGTTTAGCTGGTTTTTTTTTTTCAAAAAACGTATAGCTGGTAATATTATTTTTTTTCAAAAACGTATAGCTGGTAATATTATTTTTTCAAAACGTATAGCTGGTAATATTATTTTTTTTTCAAAACGTATAGCTGGTAATATTATTTTTTTCAAAAAACGTATAGCTGGTAATATTTTTTTTCAAAAAAACATATAGCTGGTAAATTTTTTTTCAAAAACGTATAGCTGGTAATATTATTTTTTTTTCAAAACGTATAGCTGGTAATATATTTTTTTTTTCAAAACGTATAGCTGGTAATATTATTTTTTTTCAAACGTATATAGCTGGTAATATTATTTTTTTCAAAAACGTATAGCTGGTAATATTATTTTTCAAAAACATATAGCTGGTAATATTATTTTTTTTTTTCAAAATATATAGCTGGTAATATTATTTTTTTTCAAAAAAAAATAGCTGGTAATATTTTTTTTAAAAACGTATAGCTGGTAATATTATTTTTCAAAAATATATAGCTGGTAATATTATTTTTTTTTCAAAAAACGTATAGCTGGTAATATTATTTTTTTTCAAAAATATATAGCTGGTAATATTATTTTTTTTTAAAACGTATAGCTGGTAATTATTTTTCAAAACATTTTTTGGTAATATTATTTTTTCAAAAACGTATAGCTGGTAATATTTTTTTTTTTATAAAAATATATTATTTTTAAAAAATTTTTTCTTTAATATTTTTCAAAACAAACGGTAGCTGGTAATTTTTTTTCAAAAACATATAGATTTTCAATATTATTATTCTTTTCAAAACGTATAGCTGGTAATATTATTTTTTCAAAAACGTATAGCTGGCAACATTATTTTTTTTTTAAAAACTATAGCTGGTAATATTATTTTTTTCAAAAACGTATAGCTGGTAATATTATTTTTCAAAAAAACATTTTTTTTCAAAACATATAGCTTTTTTTCAAAATATATAGCTGGTAAATTATTTTTTTTTCAAAACGTATAGAGGGCAATATTATTTTTTTAAAAACGTATAGCTGGTAATATTATTTTTTTTTCAAAAAAATATATAGCTTGGTAATATTATTTTTTTTCAAAACGTATAGCTGGTAATATTATTTTTTCAAAACGTATAGCTGGTAATATTATTTTTTTTTAAAAAACGTATAGCTGGTAATATTATTTTTTTCAAACGTATAGCTGGTAATATTATTTTTTTCAAAAATATAGCTGGTAAATTATTTTTTTCAAAAATTATAGCTAATAATATTATTTTTTCAAAACGTATAGCTGGTAATTTTTATTTTTTTCAAAAAAACGTATAGCTGGTAATATTATTTTTTTTTTCAAAAATATATATATGGTAATATTTTTTTTTTTTCAAAACGTATAGCTTTTTAAAATTTTTTTTTTATTTTTTAAAAACGTATAGCTGGTAACATTATTTTTTCAAAAACGTATAGCTGGTAAATATTTTTTTTCAAAAATATATAGCTGGTAATATTATTTTTTTTTTTTTGGACTATAGCTGGTAATATTATTTTTTTTTCAAAAAAATATAGATGGTAAATTATTTTTTTTTTTTTTCAAAAACGTAGCTGGTAATATTATTTTTTTTCAAAAACGTATAGCTGGTAATATTATTTTTTTTTTGAAACGTATAGCTGGTAATATTATTTTTTTTTCAAAAAATAGCTAGCTGGTAATATTATTTTTTTTCAAAAACGTATAGCTGGTAATATTATTTTTTCAAAAAACGTATAGCTGGTAATATTATTTTTTTTTTTTCAAAACGTATAGCTGGTAATATTTTTTTTTTTCAAAAACGTATAGCTGGTAATATTATTTTTTTTCAAAAAAAATATAGATGGTAATAATTTTTTTTTTCAAAAATATAGATAGCTTGTAATATTATTTTTTCAAAAAAACGTATAACTTGGTAATATTATTTTTTCAAAAAAAAATAGCTGGTAATATTATTTTTTTTCAAAAACATATATAGGTAATATTATTTTTTTTTCAAAAACGTATAGCTGGTAATTTTATTTTTCAAAAACGTATAGTTGGTAATTATTTTTTTTTTCAAAACGTATAGCTGGTAATTTTATTTTTTTTTTTTTTAAAACTTATAGCTGGTAAAAATATTTTTTCAAAAACGTATAGCTGGTAATATTATTTTTTCAAAAACATATAACTGGTAATATTATTTTTCAAAAACGTATAGCTGGTAATATTATTTTTTCAAAAACGTATATAGGTAAATTTTTTTTTTTTTCAAAAAAACGTATAGCTGGTAATATTTTTTTTTCAAAAAAACGTATAGCTGGTAATATTATTTTTTCAAAAACGTATAGCTGGTAATTTTATTTTTTTCAAAAAACGTATAGCTGGTAATATTATTTTTTTCAAAAACGTATAGCTGGTAATATTATTTTTCAAAAACGTATAGCTAAAATTTTTTCAAATTTTTAGAAAAAATTTTCAAAAAAATATATAATATATTTTTTTTTCAAAAACGTATAGCTGGCAACATTATTTTTTTTCAACATATAGATGGTAATATTATTTTTTTTTCAAAACGTATAGCTGGTAATATTATTTTTTTTCAAAAACGTATAGTTGGTAATATTATTTTTTTTTCAAAACGTATAGATGGTAATATTATTTTTTTTCAAAAAACGTATAGCTGGCATGCATTATTTTTTTTCAAAACGTATAGCTGGTAATATTATTTTTTTTTCAAAACGTATAGCTGGTAATATTATTTTTTTCAAAAAACGTATAGCTGGTAAATATTATTTTTTCAAAAAAAAAAATAGATGGTAATATTATTTTTTTTTAAAATATATAGCTGGCAATATTATTTTTTTTTAAAATTTTAATATTATTTTTTCAAAAACTGGTAGCTGGTATATATATTTTTTTTTTAAAAACGTATAGCTAGCTGGTAATATTATTTTTCAAAAAAATATATAGCTGGCAATATTATTTTTTTCAAAAATATATAGCTGGTAATTATATTTTTCAAAAAACGTATAGCTGGTAACATTATTTTTTCAAAAACGTATAGATGGCAATATTATTTTTCAAAAACGTATAGCTGGTAATATTTTTTTTCAAACGAATAGCTGGTAACAATATTTTTTTTCAAAAACGTATAGCTGGTAATATTATTTTTTTTTTTTAAAACGTATAGCTGGTAAACATTATTTTTTCAAAAACATAGCTGGTAATATTATTTTTTCAAAAATATATAGCTGGTAATATTATTTTTTTTTTCAAAACGTATAGCTGGCAAATATTATTTTTTTTCAAAAACATATAGATGGTAATATTATTTTTTTTTCAAAAAAACCTATAGCTGGTAACATTATTTTTTTCAAAACGTATAAATGGTAACATTATTTTTTTAAAAAACGTATAGCTGGTAATTATTATTTTTCAAAAATATATAGCTGGTAACATTATTTTTTTTTTTCAAAATAGATGGCAACATTATTTTTTTTTCAAAATATAGATGGTAAATATTATTTTTTTTAAAAACGTATAGCTGGTAACATTATTTTTTCAAAAAATATAGATGGTAATATTATTTTTTCAAAACGTATAGCTGGTAAACATTATTTTTCAAAAACATATAGATTGGCAATATTATTTTTCAAAACATATAGCTGGTAATATTATTTTTTTTTAAAAACTAGTAATTTTTTTTCAAAAAACTATTTTTTTTTCAAAACATATAGATGGTAATATTATTTTTTTCAAAATATAGCTGGCAACATTATTTTTTTAAAAACATATAGATGGCAATATTATTTTTTCAAAAATATATATAGCTGGTATTATTATTTTTTCAAAAACGTACTGGCTTTTCATTATTTTTTCAAAAAAAATATAGATGGTAATTATTTTTCAAAACGTATAGCTAGTAACATTATTTTTTTCAAAAACGTATAGATGGCAATATTATTTTTTTTCAAAAAAATATATATAGATGGTAAAATTTTTTTTTTCAAAAACATATAGCCGGTAACATTATTTTTTTCAAAAACATATAGATGGCAAAATTATTCTTTTTTTTAAAATATATAGGCTTCATTATTTTTTTCAAAAAACATATAGCTGGCAACATTATTTTTTTCAAAAAAAATATAGATGGTAATATTTTTTTTTTTTCAAAAAATATATTTATTATTTTTTCAAAAAATATTAGCTTTCTAAAATTAACATTATTTTTTTTCCAAATATAGCTGGTAATATTATTTTTTTTTTTAATATATAACAATTAATATTTTTTTTCATAAAAAATTATTTTGCAAAACGATATTATTTTTTTTCTTTCAAAAACGTATAGATGGTAATGCTATTTTTTTTAAAAAATATAGCTGGTAATTATTTTTTTTTTCAAAAAACATATAGATGGCAATATTATTTTTTTTAAAAATATATAGCTGGTAATATTATTTTTTCAAAAAACGTAATAGCTGGCAACATTATTTTTTCAAAAACGTATAGATGGTAATATTTTTTTTTCAAAAACGTATAGCTGGCAACATTATTTTTTTCAAAAAACATATAGATGGCAATATTATTTTTTCAAAAATATATAGCTGGTAATATTATTTTTTTTCAAAAACGTATAGCTGGCAACATTATTTTTTCAAAAACATATAGATGGTAATATTATTTTTTTCAAAACCCTTAGCTGGTAATATTTTTTTTTTTTTCAAAAACGATTATTTTTTGGCAACATTATTTTTTTTTTTTTCAAAACGTATAGCTGGTAATATTATTTTTTTTCAAAACGTATAGCTGGCAACATTATTTTTTCAAAAAATATATATGGCAATATTATTTTTTCAAAAATATATAGCTGGTAATATTATTTTTTTTCAAAAACGCATAGCTGGCAAAAATTATTTTTTCAAAAAACGTATAGATGGTAATTATTATTTTTTTCTTTCTATATACGTATAGCTGGTAACATTTCTTTTCAAAAACATATAGCTGGTAATATTATTTTTTTTTTTCAAAACGTATAGCTGGTAACATTATTTTTTCAAAAATATACTGAATATTATTTTTCAAAACGTATATTTTTTTTTTTTCCACGTATAGCTGGCAACATTATTTTTTCAAAAAATATAGATGGCAATATTATTTTTTCAAAAAACGTATAGCTGGTGGATATTATTTTTTTTCAAACGTATAGCTGGCAATATTATTTTTTCAAAAAAATATAGCTGGTAAAAATTATTTTTCAAAAACGTATAGCTGGCAACATTAAAAACAGATTTTATCAAAAACATATAGATGGTAATATTTTTTTTTTTTCAAACGTATAGCTGGTAATATTATTTTTTTTAAAAACGTATAGCTGGCAACATTATTTTTTCAAAACGTATAGATGGTAATATTATTTTTTTGTGGTATAGCTGGCAACATTATTCTTTCAAAAACGTATAGATGGCAATATTATTTTTTCAAAAAAACGTATAGCTGGTAACATATTATTTTTTCAAAAACGCATAGCTGGCATAACATTTTTTTTTTTCAAAACGTATTTTTCAAAAACGTATAGCTGGCAACATTATTTTTTCAAAAACGGTATAGATGGTAATATTATTTTTTTTAAATATATATTGGTAATTATTATTTTTCAAAAACATATAGCTGGCAACATTATTTTTTTCAAAAACGTATAGATGGTAATATTATTTTTTTCAAAAATATATAGCTGGCAATATTTTTTTTTTCAAAAAAATATAGCTGGCAATATTATTTTTTCAAAAAATATATAGCTGGTAATATTATTTTTTTTTAAAACGTATAGCTGGCAACATTATTTTTTTCAAAAACATATAGATGGTAATATTATTTTTTCAAAAATATATAGCTGGTAATATTATTTTTTCAAAACATATAGATGGCAAATATTATTTTTTCAAAAATATAGATGGTAATCATTTTTTTCAAAACGTATAGCTGGCAACATTATTCTTTCAAAAAAATATAGATGGCAATATTATTTTTTCAAAAATATATAGCTGGTATTATTATTTTTTCAAAAACATATAGCTGGCAACATTATTCTTTCAAAAACGTATAGATGGTAATATTATTTTTTCAAAAAACGTATAGCTGGCAACATTATTTTTTCAAAAACATATAGATGGCAATATTATTTTTTCAAAATATATATAAAAACTGGTATTATCATTTTTTTCAAAAAACGTATAGCTGGCAACATTATTTTTCAAAAACGAATAGATGGCAATATTATTTTTCAAAAACGTATAGCTGGTATTATCATTTTTTTCAAAAACGTATAGCTGGCAACATTATTCTTTTTTCAAAAATATATAGATGGTAATATTATTTTTCAAAAACGTATATAGCTGGTAACATTATTTTTCAAAAACATATAGATGGCAACATTATTTTTCAAAAATATATAGCTGGTAATATCATTTTTTTTTCAAAAACGTATAGCTGGCAACATTATTCTTTCAAAAACGTATAGATGGCAATATTATTTTTTCAAAAATATAGCTGGCAACATTATTTTTTCAAAAACATATAGATGGCAACATTATTTTTTCAAAAATATATAGCTGGTATTATCATTTTTCCAAAAACGTATAGCCAGCAACATTATTCTTTCAAAAACATATAGATGGCAATATTATTTTTTCAAAAATATATAGCTGGTATTATCATTTTTTCAAAAACGCACTGCTGGCAACATTATTCTTTCAAAAACGTATAGATGGTAATGCTATTTTTCCAAAAACGTATAGCCAGCAACATTATTCTTTCAAAAACATATAGATGGCAATATTATTTTTTCAAAAATATATAGCTGGTATTATCATTTTTTCAA
>CAHIKZ030002858.1:195000-200702 GCA_903632075.3 Acanthosepion pharaonis | reverse complement strand
TTTTATTACTATCAAACATATATTGAATTAAAAAAAAAAAAAAGTCAAATATTATCATTCATGAAAGCTTGATATTGTTATCTAAAGAGTCATTTAATAACTGTTTTGAAACATTAGTATCATAACTAATTTGAAAGCATGGATGCCATCATTAATTTAACATTTAAGATATAAAATATTTTGATGGCTCCATTTGCTATTTCTATACCATCACTTTTTACCTTAAATTATAAATCTGTATTGCATTATAGAGTCTGCTGAAAAATAGATACAATGTTTGATTAAAATGTTCAGATTTTGGCAAGGCAGTGAGCCAAGAACTACACACTCTGAGTGTGTAATATATATATATATATATATATATATATATATAAAATACATTTTTTTTTATTGATTTTTGTTATGTAAATGTAATTTAAGCTTAATGACAATACATTATGCATGTAGTTTTGGTTCTAGTAACATTTGAACTTAGGATGTTTATTGTGCTAATAAAATAAATAAATTGGTATTATTAAAATTAGCAATTTTCCTCTCTTTTCTCTTAATTTTAAATGAACTAATCTATTTTAGGATTAAAACTTTAGAAAAAAATTTAACTTCTATAAAACTTTTGCAAGCAAAAAACTAGCATCCTTGTATCTGCAAGGATATGAATAATATTGGAACATCTTGGACAATTCAAAAGTTTATTTCGGTTTCTCCTTATAAAATCTGCATTTTGCTTTTTGCCATAAAGATATTTATGAACTTTTAAGTTGACAAAGATGATTTAACAAAAAAAAACAACAAAAAAAAAACATGGGTATCATTCTGTGCTTCTGATAGATATTAATCAGTAACCTCCACACTAACTATTAGAATTTTCTCGTAACATAGACCCTGTACGTTTGCAATCCAACCAGACAGTTATTTTTTTTTTTTTATGTTTTTTCAATTTAATGATTACAAACTCAAGTGCAGTCTGTCTGTAGAAGTGTTGCATTTACTGCATATGTCTTGCTGTTGCTTGTTAAATAGTGCTATTTATTGCTGATGTTGTAGCAGTGGAGGTAGCAGCAGTAGCATTGGTGGTGGTGGTGGTATCTGCTATTGCAACTGTCACTGGTGCACCAGCACTGACATACTTACCTACATTTGCCAGCAGCAACAAGCTCAAATGATGTAGAAAGTTATTCTCATATCTCTTTCTCTCTCTCTCTCTCTTCTCTTCATTGTCTTTCCTTTTCTGTCTCTCTTCTCTTATTCTTTTTTTTCATTTTATTATAACTGATTTACATCTCTTTCTCTCCTCTCCTACTACTGTTATGTCTTTTTTTTTTTCCTTTTTTTTTTTTTTTTCTTCTTTTCTTCTTTTTTCTTCTTTTTTTTTTCTTTTTTTCCTTTATATATATATATATATAATTATATTCTTTCTTATACACTAGTTAATAAGGAAGAGACATGTTTTTTTTTTTGTTTTTTAATCAGTGTTCAAAATTATTTAAGTAATTTTGAAATTCATTCTTCATTGATATCACCCAAAAAAAAAAAAAAATAGCATATTTTAATTAAATATGCTAAAAAATGATAGTATGTAAAATGTAATTTAATTAATGTAAAAGTTGGAGGGTAGGTTATAATTAAAAAAACCATTTAATTTGAATACAAGAAGGAATATAATAATTTTTTTTAAAAATAATAGATTGTTTTTGTCTATATACACCTTTTTGGTAGGTTGGAAATAATGATTTGATACCCTATACTGTAGCTATAGGTAATCTACAATTGCAGCTATCTACTGGTAACCTCTCTATGAGAGAGATTATATATAACCTTTTCATAAACTAATGAACCCTCTTATCTCTTCCAACCCGTCTTTGTCTCTGCCATCTTTTTCATCCCACCTCACCCTGTTTGAGCATTCCTGTACGCTCTGTTTTCTATATTAAAATTTTTTGATATAATTTTAAAATAATGATTTTTTTCTAACACTGGATAATATCATAAATCGAAGTGAGTTTCCATCCACATAATTTTCTTTTAAAATTGAAAATGTGTAGGTTTAAATAAACAAGGTTTTACCAATGCAAAAGGTAATTTTTTTTGGTGAATATTATGGAAGCTGATGTACCTGAATTTATTAATATACTTTCTCCCCATTCTTTTTATCTTTCCATCTCCTCTATAAATCTGACCTTTTTATTTTAATGACTGTATAAATTTAATCAAATATATCTGCAAAGCATTTTATTTTCCATTAATAATGACCATTGCTATTAAATTATGCTATTTAAAAATTTAATAAGTAAAAAACATTTTATAACCTTAAATCACCCAGTTATTATTCTCTTAGCTTGGCTTTATTGAAAATCTGAAGGAATCTAGAAGAACTTATTGAATATTTCAACCCTTATAATATCAGAGCTGTTAAAATGCACCCAAAATTCTGAGTTTTGTCTGCAGCCCAAAACTGCTGCTGCTGTTGCTAAAATCCTATTGGTTATTGGCTTTAGTCTCCTCCTTTAAAGTCATTGTACATTGATACTAGAAAAAATCATACATGTTTACAAAAATGTGACCACACATGCAAACACGACAAAACATTTTTTGTTTTCTGTCTAACTTGTAAAATCGTCATTAACCTTTGGTTGACATTTTTATTTTGAAACCCTAAATAATGATGTGACATAATTTTTTTTAAATTATTAATTTCACTTACACTGATTTTGTGATAAATACAAAAAGTTAGCAAAATCCCCATATAATGGTAAAACATTAGCTAAATGGAACACCATTGATCATTATATGGGAGGTATTTCTGTCACATCCTGTATAACTGACTGCAGAATTATCATTAAATTACATTTTCTTGCAAAACCCATCCAGTTTTGAAATCTTCATAGTATTTAGTATTTTGAAAGAAATTTTAACATTTTCTAAGTTTCTTTCAATTTCACAAACCAATCAAGGAAATTTGAATAAGCTGATTTGTTTGGGAAAATACTTTAACAAAACCCTACTTTGCAATTTTTATAACCTTTAGTTAAACCAACTATACTTTGTACTTCACTTGAATTTGAACCTCTCCCCCAAAATTTGGTTTGGATCAGTTAATGTATGGCTATTTTAGAAGGTGTGACAGACAAAGGAATCAGGTCTCCATTTTGTATATAGATAGATAAAGGATTAGTAAAAATTTTATTTTAGATATAGCAGCACAATTTTTATTACTTTTTGAAAAATTTAATTACATAATTGTTCTTTCTTCCCTTCCCCCCCCCCCTTTTTTTTAACAACTTCTGAAAGAAGATAACTTCTCAAAACACATTTTCAAAACCTGAAAATATTCTCATGGAAAGATTAAACCAGATTAATTTTTTTTTAAACAGTAGCATTTTAATGATAAAATGAAAATATATAATTAATAACACCTTTTTACAGCTAATATAAGAATGTTGGTATGTACAATTTTTTTTTTTTGTAAATACCTGAATGAAATGCAACCATATATTTGGTATTTGAGTTTTTTTCATTCCAGTTAGTATTCACTGTTGAATGAACTCCCAAAACTTGTTAACCCTTACTAGGTACCCCTTAACTTCTGTTTTTTAATTGGCAAAAAAATATCAAAATATAAGAATAGTGTTTTTACACAAAAGAAATACAGTCAAGTTATTGTAGAATTTTTTTACTTCAAGTCAAGAACAAAAATAAAGTGGATGCGACTAAAATTCCATTTCCCAGCCTGCATCTGTACAATTTGTTTATGAATTTGTGGAGTGTATAAACTGTTTTGCAGTCATTCCCCTAGAATTGGTTATTATAAAACGCAGATTGTGTGTGTGTGTGTGTCTGTCTGTAACGTTTATATGTTGGATTGAATTTCCTACATTTTTTAGCCGATTTCAACAAAACTTCACAGGACTACATAAAATTACCTTGTGGTGGTTCTAACGGGGCCGAAAATGGGAAAAACACAGTTGTTTTTAATAAAATCAATTTGAAAACACGATTAAGACACATCGTGAGAATGAAAGGGGGACAACTCACCCACGAAAATGTAAACAAAAGAGCATAGCATGATGAAAAAGACGCCGAACTTGACGAAAACAAAATTTTATCGTCTAATGTTCATATTATTATTAAAGAGGAAAGATCAAAGTATTTTGGGGGTATTTTTTTACATTTTTTAATCGTTCCTAGCACGTCTGAAATTTTCGTTAAAAATATTGTTTTTTTTTTTTTTTTTTTTTGGTCAAAAAAAAGGACAGATAATCATTTTCAATCATTTTTTTCGATTTGATAAAAAAGATTAAAATCTTACTTTGATATTCTTTTAAAAATCAATTATCATTTTTTCAAAACTGATTTTAATAAAAACAGAAATTATACTGTTTATTTAAAATATTTTGAACCAAGCTTAACTTAGCTTCTGCGCCGAAAAAATGTAATTTGAAAATAAAACAAAGCAGGTCATAACCTTTCGCGTCGCTTGACGATTGACGAAAGGCACATTCATGACGTTTAGATAACTTACGGGAGGAGAATTCTTTCTACGGATGGAAGGAAGTGAAATTATTTAAGTGAACAAATTATTTACCTTGTTACTTTTAAGGAAAACTTTCAGCGCTCTAATTTTTATTTTTTTTTTTTTTTTTTTTTTTGTACTTAGCTTTCATTTTTTACGTTTACGATGCTTTATGGAAAATATAAAGAAATTAAAAAATAAGACTGTTAATAGTGAGATTAAATTTCATAAGAAAAAAGGTATCTAATTAATTTAGGTACCTTTTGTTATGAAATTTTATCAGAAGTGTACATAAAATACTATAATTTTATGTACATTTATTACATTTTACTGTGTTATTTGTATTTGCATTCATTTTATTATTAATTTTGATATTTCATTTATGGAAAAATGTCATAACTGAGATTAATATAAAAATAAGATCATATAAATTAAAGTTTAGCAGTAGTTAAATTTCATAAGATGATACTGTTACTTGTAGGTACCCTTCTCAGTTGAAATTGAAAACTCAAATTAACTTCTCCATACGTGTTTCGCAAAAAAGTAAAGGGCTTAACAGCGGAGAACAATGCTGAACTCAAATAATGCAACTAAATTGTATTCTGGTTGGTCTTCCGTACTTGATAATTACTGTCCGACTATAAACACAAAAATTACATTTCTTAATTACCATGGCTAATCTGATTGGTCCAAATTATACAATTTTCAAAGCGCTAGACAATGACAATCTCACACGGACATTTTGAAAGGTTGATGTTGCTTTTAACTAATGTTAAAATATTTTTTAAAATTCAATTTAAACATTTTTAAAAATCTTTTTAAATTAAAGAAATAAGAAATAATTGTATTAAAAATTCAATTTTCATTGAAAAAATTTTTTGCTTTCAGAAAATATTGTCCATATTCATAAAAACAAATTAAAACAAATAAAAGCATTTGAAACTAAATAATATATTTGTTTTATTGAGTTTTGTATGTTACAATTCACAGCTGATTTTCAGGTACGTTGGCCAAAAAAAAAAAAAAAAAAAAAAACATGATTTGCATTCTTCAAAGCCTTGTGCTTTTAACTATTGTAATCACTAAAACCGATGGTCTCGAATTTCTAGAGTTTTTCATAAAATTAGTTATTAGTTAAATATTTCTGCCATGACTTTAATAAAAAAAAAAAACATATTTATAATAATTTTGA
>CAHIKZ030002858.1:162500-185000 GCA_903632075.3 Acanthosepion pharaonis | reverse complement strand
TAGCATGAAAAACCTGTCGCCTGTAAGTGTTGATTTCAAATATTCTTAAATATATATATATATATATATATATATATATATATATATATATATATATATATATATATATGCTCTCTTATAATAAATACATTGAGCTCTATCTGTGGATCAGTTTTAATATCTGATATTACTAGGATCCACCTGGATTGTATACCAACAGATCTATTACATGTACTATATATATGAGTATGGCAATAGTTCCGAAAAGCTTGGATGGTTCTCCACAAGCCTTCACCACTTTAATCAAATCACTTGTGTGGGTTTTATGGCGGTTTACCTTGATTCGTTCATTCTTATCCAAAGACAAGCTGAAGAGCAACTTGTCAGCTGTCAATAGGCCTCATAACACCCTTGATCACTTAGCCTTGCTGCGGGTAGAATGGAGATCAAAGTGTTTTCAATCAGCGTGTCTGAATCGTCTTCAAGAAGCGAGAGCAAGATCTAGAAGGTCAGCCAATCTAACAGTGATCTCATCCCAGAATCTTTACTCTTGCTCCATATGCGGCCTCCTTTGTAAATCACTAGCGGGTCTTAAGTGCCACTTAAGATTATCGCACAAAATTTCAATACTGAATCAATTAAGTTAGTGATTATATATATATATATATATATATATATATATATATATATATATATATATGTGTGTGTGTGTGTGTGTGTGTGTGTGTGTGTGTGAAATATAATCATAAAATGTGCTATATTTATGGGATAAATGCTCAATATCAGAGATAGAGATGTGTAAATATATATATATAAATTATTATATTTTATTGCATCTTCATTTATATGCAATCGTGGCCTGATGATTGCATCTAGCATGAAACAGACTGTCGCCTCTAAAAATTGACTTCTATGTTCACTTTTATATATATATATATATATATATATATATATATATATATATATATATATATATATATATATATATATATAATTTGTATCACTAGGACAAGATACATGGTCAGAATCGGTTGTATTGCAAACACTTCTTAGGAATTTTCAAGAATCTCGAGAGCAGTAGCAAACTAGATATGGCAGCAGAATTCAATACCCGGACGAATGGTAGATTTATAAATGTGCAAGATGGATTCTGCCGGGATAAAATTCTCGGTACGAAACAGTGAACCAAACTTTCTTACAGCAGACGTAGCAATTGACTCGATATAGTCGGTCCAGTGTCAGTAGAAAGCGTGTGACCAAAATGGCGTAAGGTTATTACTATTCCTGTTTCCACTAATATTTTGTCTGTAATTCCTGGCTCAGATTCAACAGCACAGAGAATTAAATCATTTTTGAACATTTTGCTGACATAACAATTCTGAGTTCAATCTCTAGGCCGGATAATAATTTTTGAAGATTGTAGTTATCAGGGGAGCATGAAATCGGAAGGGAACTCCACAGATGGGAAATGCAAGAAAAACATATTAGATAGAAGTGACATTTGCTAGGTTGTTTAACAATAAAAATAGGTGAGACTTAGTTTCCAGTCTAGTAGCAAGTTTAAATTCTTGTAGTCTGGGCATCACGGATAAAAGCTCACTCTCCATAATCTCAACTCTTTTGTAGCTCTTAATAAAGTTTATATTTTTGTTATCTCTTCTATTTAATCAAGCTCGTTCATCTTCTTTTATGTGTCATGTTTCTCCAGGGCGCTGGGGATCATGTCTCCCCACAGTCTACTCTCCTATTTAACTCATAGAAATGTGGTCTTCTTGTTATCTCGGATAAAACTTGTAGCGCCATACATTTACTCAAGCTTCAGAAGGATGCTGATCATGGCTCTCCACAATTTCCACTCCATTCTAGCTTTTTTTGTTATTTCATTTATATGCCAAATAAAGTTTCTAGCAAGCGGCAGATGTTGTCTCTGACTAGAAGAATATATGTTACTAGCAGGATTGCCTGGATATGAAACAGTAAGAGATAGATCAAGTATCGACCATGATAAAGACTGAAAAATAAAATTGACAAAGATTATTGTTTAAGGTTGACGGATACGCATGTCTTAATTAGTTTTTTTTTTGTTTTGTTTGTTTTTGTTTTTTTTTTTGGGGGGGTTACGAATTGGTCAAACCCAAACTCCAAGAACATTGTTTTCAATCGTTATGAGACTATCGATTGAAAAGAATTTTATTATGAACAATTGTCTTGTAAATGGAATTTTTAAAGTATTCTGAAAAATAAAAAAAAAGTGTGCAAGACAATAAAAACACTACCTACCAAAAAAAAAAGTGAAGTTTTGTTGAAATCGGTTGAAAAATGTAGGAAATCCGATCCCATATATAAACGAGCACACACACACACACAACCTGGGTTTTATAATAAGTATAACTTGATATGAGTTGTCCCCCTTTCATTCTGGCGACAGAATCGTGTTTTCAAATTGATTTCGTGCAAAAACAATTGTGTTTTTCCAATTTTTGGCGCTGCCAGAACAACCGCAAGGTAATTTTATGTAGTCTTGTGAAGTTTTGTTGAAATCAGTTGAAAAATGTAGGAAATCCGATCCAATATATAAACTTACAGACACACACATACTCACAATCTGCGTTTTATAATAAGTAAGCTGCTTAAGGTAATTATTCTTTTTTTATGGACCGTGTCACTTTTTCCATCTGTCTGTCTTGTCTTCTATACGTCATGTGAGTGTCAAATTTTCTAAGCCCTCTTTCCTCATTATGTGCCCTTTCTGATATTATGTATATTTCCTTCTTTTTCATTTTCTTTAAAACTTCGTCGTTGCTGACATGTTCAGCCTACGTTATTCTGAGCATCTTTATATCTGTTGCCTCATTTGTAATGCCATTGTCCATCATTCCCTGCCGTATAGGGAGGATTGGTAATGCCCAACATTTCTATCGCAAATACAAAACATATAAGGAAAAAAATTATTATTTCAACCGACGAAAAAATAAAATGTGTCAGTCTTATTCAACCCTGGTAAAAATTTTATACCGGTTCTATACCAGGTTTGAATAAGACAGATTATTTTATTTTTTCGTTGGTCAAAATAAGGTTTTAGGAAAATGGAAAGAAAAAGGAAACTTATACATAACATCGGGAAGAAACAGTTGAAATTTCTACAGAAGGATGCTGAGGATACCATGGACCGAACATGTGAGCAACAACGAGGTTTTAGAGAAAATGGAAAGAAAAAGGAAACTTATACTTAACATCAGGAAGAGACAGTTGAAATTTCTACAGAAGGATGCTGAGGATACCATGGACCGAACATGTGAGCAACAACGAGGTTTTAGAGAAAATGGAAAAAAAAGGAAAACTTATATAAACATCAGGAAGAGACAGTTGAAATTTCTACAGAAGGATGTTGAGGATACCATGGACCGAACATGTGAGCAACGACGAGGTTTTAAAGAAGATGGAAACAAAAGTTATACATAACATCAGGAAGAAACAATTGAAATTTCTACAGAAGGATGCTGAGGATACCATGGACCGAACATGTGAGCAACAACGAGGTTTTAGAGAAAATGGAAACAAAAAGGAAATTTATATCCTTAACATCAGGAAGAGACAGTTGAAATTTCTACAGAAGGATGCTGAGGATACCATGGACCGAACATGTGAGCAACGACGAGGTTTTAGTGAAAATGGGAACAAAAAGGAAATTTATCCTTAACATCAGGAAGAGACAGTTGAAATTTCTACAGAAGGATGCTGAGGATACCATGGACCGAACATGTGAGCAACGACGAGGTTTTTTAGTGAAAATGGGAACAAAAAGGAAAACTTTATAATTAACATCAGGAAGAGACAGTTGAAATTTCTACAGAAGGATGCTGAGGATACCATGGACCGAACATGTGAGCAACGACGAGGTTTTAGAGAAAATGGAAACAAAAAGGAAATTTAAACTTAACATTAGAAAGAAACAGTTGAAATTTTGATAGTAGAATGCTTGGGATTCCTGAAGTTAAACAGAGTGCTGAGAAATAGAAAACGCTAGAAACAAGGAAAAAAGTACTAAACTGTTCATCTCTCTTTTCCTGTATTCTGGACAATCTTCTTCATGATGAAGAAGCAACAGAAAATCTTGTTATTCAGAAGGATACTTATTAACGACGAATTTTCAGAGAAAATAGAAAACATATATATATTTAACATTATTCGGTCTATTGTCCTCATCTTTGTTTCCCATATGTATCACAACATTTCGGCCGTATTTTTCTGCAACTTCTTCAGGTGGTTGAAATGTCCAGCTAAGAACCCTTCATATATATGTCAATGTAACGAGACTGTTATTGTTCCACGTGCCATGTCTAATGGATGTCAGTTATCTCCTGTTAATTCTCACCAAGTTCTCCACTGCCTTAACCAAGTATTGAACTCACAACTCTTTATGTCCTGTCACTGGATCTAACCAACGCCTTGAAGACAGATATATATTTAACATCAGGAAGAGACGGTTGAGGTTTAAAGGGAACATATTGAAGAAATTTACAGATCAGATTTAAAGGACAAGGGAGAGAGGAAATCAAAAATAACCTGATCATTTTCTGAAGTAGTCAACAATCGATCTGTATAAAATTTAAAATTTCAAAAGGTGTACATACTTTTTTTTGAATTCTGAGCTAGTGATATATTGCCAAATTCATCTTAGAAATCCCCGTTTAATCCTGCTATTTACCCAATTCAGATGTTGTTAAACAGAAAAAAAACTAAAATAAAAATATGACCGAATTCTTTCATTTATTTATTTGACATTTATTCGTTTCTTCTCGTTTTTTTTTATTTTTTTATTTTCAAAATAATAAAAATCTCTATTTATTAATTCCTCGTCTGGTTTTACTCATTCATTTATTAAACTTTCTAAATATCTCTTTTCCTTTTTTTCGACAAATTCTTTTTTTTTTCCTTTTTATTCCTTTCATTTTTTCATTTTTTCTTTTACATTTTTTCTCATTTTATGCCTTTTTATTTTCATTTTTAAATGAAGGTATTTCCTTTTTGTCCTTTATTTACCCATGGATGGGGGATGAAGAAGAAATTCATAAAAATTTCCCAAAAATTAATTAGCACGAAGAAAATAATTTGGATCCTAAATGGAATTCGAACTCAGCTCTCAAAACTCCGCGAAAACATCGCTATCTTTACTCCACCGTATAAATAAAAAAACATATTTAATAAAAAATGGACCGCTCGATAAAAATGTAATAGCAAAATTTCTCTTTTAGAACAATTTTTTATGATAGTGATTTCTTTCTTCACTCACTATACCCCATAAACTTTCTTACCTTCCAAATAAAGCTACGCTACTGAAAATCAACGTAACTTAGTGAGCTTGAGTAAATGATGATGGCGGAACAATTTTAAGAAAAAGTAAAGACAACATTTATTTAGATAATATAAAAGTTTTTTTTTTGTGGACAGCCATGATTTGCCTACATCCTGAGGTTTTATTAGGTGCGTAAAAAGGAAAAAGTCTCGGGACGACTACATTTACAAACCAATGAAAATATACAACTTAATTTTGCTTCAAAAAAAAGGCAACCCTGTAAGAGTGTCCATAAAGACAAATGCAACACTGTTTTGATAATGATGATGGTGGTCAATTGAAAAATCAAGACCATTTACCAGCTCTTTTACATGAGTTTAAAAAATAAATTGTCTCTTTTCGTATCATTATCAATAATTCAACTATTTCTTTCTATACAAGCGTAATGCCAAAGTTTCGTTTTTTGCATTTAAGTATTTCAAAAAGGACGCAAAAATTCAGTCAACATTATCCGTCGAACACTTTCGATATTAAATGCATCGAACAGAAGTCTAATTTCAAAATTCTAAATATTCAGGTCCAAGCCTTTTGTAATTAACTCTAAAAAAAAAATACTTCTTGCAATTTTTTTTTCTGGGACGATAAAAGTAAAATATATATCTATACTCATATTCCATGTCACACAGAAAATTGTCCATTAAGTTTGGTCATAATCTTCGTTCTCCCGCAGAGAAAAATACACGAGAATCAGGCGATTAAACAAAAATAGAGAGCTCAATTTCTTGGGGTCGTTCTGGCATTCCAATGGTATCCTCGTATTTTTCCTTCTAAACCACAGGCTGCGTTAGAGCAGTTAAAATATTTTTTAAAATATTATCTTGCTTCATATTAAAAACCCCATAAATGAGATACTTTAAAAAAGTAGGTAGAAAAGAACTAAAATAGACATATGAGATTTCTTTTATTTATTTATTTATTTATTTGATACTTGTTCGTTTCTTCTCTCGTTTATTTATTTTTTTTTATATTCACGTTCCTTTCTCTGTTCTTGATACCTCTCCTTGTTTATTTATTTATTTCTGCTTCTTTCGGTTTATCTCTTCTTTTTTTCCGACATTTCTTTTCCTTTCCATTTGTTTATATATAGGAAAATTTTTTTTTCCTTCATTATCTATTCTAAAAAATGTCTTTTTTGGATTTTTCTGTTCTTTTTCTTTCCTTTTCTCTCCTTTTCTTGCCTTTTCCTTTCTTTTTCTTTTCCGTTACTTTCTTTTTCTTTCTTCATTTATTTTTTTTGCCTTTTTCTATCCATTTCTCTTCGCTTTTTTCTCTCTTTTTCTTTCAATTTTTTTTTTCTTTTTTTTCCATTTAAATCCCTTTCAAATTTTTTCTTTTTTTCGTTTTTTTTCTTTTTTTCTTTTAATTTCCTTTTCTCTCTTTTTTTTTAGAAATTTCTTTTTTTTTTAAAATCCATTTAATCATTTTCCCAAATTTTTTACAGATTTTCGTTTATCTTTCTTTTTTTTTGTTTTATTTCCTTTTTTCTTTTCTTTTCTTTTCCTTTTCTTTCCGTTTTCTTTCAAAGAATTTTCTTTTCTTTCCTTTTCCTTTTTCTTTGAAAAAACTTTCCTTTTTTTAGTTTTAATTTTTTCTTTTTCTTTCTTTCCTTTTTACCTTTTCTCTTTCCTTCTTTCAGGAAAAAAACATTTCCATTTTTTTTTTTTTTTTTTTTACTTTTTCCTTTTTTAGCTTTTCCTTTTTCCTTTTTCCTTTATTCCTTTTCCTTTTTATTTCCTTTCTTGTTTTTTTCTTTCCTTTTTTTTCTTTTTTTCTTTCCTTTTTTTCATTTTTTTTTTTTTTTTTCCATATTTTTTCTTTCCTTTTTTTTTTCAAGAAAGAAAATTTCCTTCTTCCTTTCCTTTTTTCTTTCCTTTTTCCTTTTTTCTTTCCTTTCTCTTTCCTTTTCTCTTTCCTTTTTCTTGCTTTCTTTCCTTCCTTTTTCTTTCCTGCATTTTTCTTTCCTGCATTTTTCCTTCTTTCCATTCCTTCTTTCCTTTTATTTTCAGTTGTTTCTTTTTTTCTTTTATTTTTCTGTCAGGATTTTTGGGTATTTGACAAAAACCACTTTCATTTGAAATCTCAATTTAAACAAAAAAATGGGTGATTGACCGCTTGGGAAAACAAAAAAACTTAGTTCAAAATTCGGATGTTTAAAATTAAATTGTAATTTTTTTTGGCCCAGAAATTGAAAATATGAGGTCCGAGTTCTAATTCCGGTTGGGTTCGTTATGTTTTTTTTTTTTACATCAACTTTCTCCAAAAAAATTAAAAATTATAAAAAAAATTATAATTATCTCCCCAATCCCCACAAAAAATTCTTTGAATCTAAACACATATTTTAACTTTAAATAACCTGCAGTGGGTTGAAAACCGTAAAGAACAAATAAATCATTTTTTAGCTTCCTTTTTCTTTATGTCTTTCAAGCTTTCATTCCTTTCATATTTCTTTTCTTTTTTTCTACTTTTCGCTTTTCTTTTCTTTCTTCTGTCATTTCTATATTTTTTCCTCCTTTCTTTTTCCGTTTTTACTTTTTTTGCTTTTCTTTACCCGCATTTTTTTCCTCCTGCCATTCTTTTTTATTTCTTTATCTTTCTTTTTTTTTCAATGATTCTTTCTCTTCTTTTTCCTATATTCGTTCTTTCCTTTTCTCTTTCGTCTTACTTTTCTTATTTGTTCTTCTTTCTTTTCCTTCCTTTCCTCTTTGTATTCATTATCCCTTTTCTTTAAATTTTTCTATTTCCTTAAATTTATTAACTTTTTTCTCCTTTCTTTTCTTTCTTCCGTCATACCTTCCTTTTTTATTCTTACGTCTTTTATGTTCTTTATTTTAATTCCTGGCTTACGATATTAAATCTAAATTTTCTTCTCTCCATTCGCCTTCCATCTTCATTCAACTTTTTTAAACATGCCCATTCTCAAGGAGGGAATTGTAACAAACACATTATATATATATATATATATATATATATATATATATATATATATATATATATATATACTAGCAGCATGGCCCGGTGTTGCCCGTGCTTGATTAAAAAATCGTACGACTCATACAGCAATCGCTATCACTTGACTTAAAATATTTTTTGCCCTTCCTTGCCTTTAAAGGAGTGCCTTTTGCCGTGCTGATGTTGCTACATGCCTTACTTCTTGCCTATCTCACACTGCGAATTTTTTCTAATGCTCTATACTAAACATTAAATCTGTTACGAAAAAGAACTAAACAAAATGAACACAAAACGATCAGCTTTAAAAAAGGACTCGTAACTGGAAAAACCGAATGAAAAAAAATGTTAACAACAAATACTTTTTCACACCCAACCCAGTTCTGCGGAATCAGAATCAACGTTGATTTTAAGCAAGCAAGATGAGCCAATTGGAGTAAAGTGCCATGCAGATTTAAATTTTTCCCACTTGTGACGAATGCAGCTATTTTTTTTTTGCATGCTAGCATGCTAGTTAACATTCGTATCAGTCAATGTTGGCTCTCACGTGGCCAATAGAATCTTCCTGCCTATTCGTGGCAGCCAACTATTATTTCTCACTCTGGCCAGTACAAAATGGCCGCAAACTACATGAAAACTGCCGTTGAAGCATGAAAAAATCGATTATTTCCAACTATCGATGGGAGTTGGGAAATACAAAGTTACTTACATGGTACCATAACTTGGAGCATGTGCATGTAAATTTTGGTGCAAATCAGTCGAAAATATATATAAAAGAAAGAGGTTATAGTAGTTCCAACGAAAGAAAAGTGCGTATATTAAAAAGACGAGAGATACCGCAAACATTTTTGGTTGTAATGTGGATTTTTTAAAAAATATTTTGCTTTATTTTCCATAATTTTACTATACGTGTTTCTGGTCTCGCGACCGTCATCAGGTAAAAAGTGGAGATTTCCACATATAATTAAAAATAATTAATTATTTATTCCTTTATGTTTTTCGATGTTAAATATTCTTGATATGAGACATTTTCTTTTTTGTGTTAGTAATCCGAATATCTTTTTTGAATTGGCAGTAAAGAGTTCTGCACGAAGGGTCATAAAACAATTAAGATTGGTCCGAGGGAAATGATGAATTACTTATATTTTCTTATCTTTCAATATTTTAATGACCCCTGTGTGTTCTTAGATCTATTTCCATCTTCGTGTATTTCTGACAGCATGTGTTTTATATATATATATTCCCTCTCCATATATATATATATATATATATATATATATATATATATATAAATATAAGGATATATGGAGGAAAAATCCACTGCTTACAGATTTTCCACCCTTGTCAATAATAACCTGTCTAAGTTTCGGTTTACCATGTCATGAAAAAATAACGAACGAATGTTTTCCTTTCTAGACATAAAGTGTGTAAAAACTCTCTAAATGTTCTGTAATTTTGAGGGCTTCCGGCTATACTTTTAGTCATTATAAAGAATGATTTTATTTTTACTTTTTAACTGGATGTACGGATTGTGTGTCTGTATGTAGATTTATAGGGATGTTTTATTTTCCGAATACAGTCAGCACATTGTGGCCGTGCTCGTAGTTAATATTATTGAGTGATGCTTTTTTATGATTAAGCTTTCTATTATTTTACTTTTTTTTTACATATGGATGAGGTTATTATGCTTATATTTTCTACTATGTTTTGGATGGAGTCTGGGAGATTTGTATGTGTGTGTGTATGTGTCTGTGTGTGTTAAATGGGTTCTGATGGAGCTGTGATCAGATAGGTATAACATAAGTCATCTGGATATACATGTAGTAGTGTGACCAATGTAATTATTTATGAGTTCGCTTTGATCAAGGGTATTTGAACTTAATCACAATATCTTGTCTGTCGTCTTTAATGAAACATTCATAAATGATGGTTGCGGCCTAAATACACACACACACATATATATATATATATATATATATATATATATATATATATATATATATATAATATGTGTGTGTGTGTGTGTGTGTGTGTGAAAAGTGTATATAATATAAATAAATATATATATGTATATTATTTATATATTATATTATTAACCAATAATCTGACGATCACACAAAGTTGAAACCCAGGGTCACAAACTCATCTATCCAATAAAAAATATATATATATATATATATATATATATATATATATATATATATATATATATATATATGTGTGTGTGTGTGTGAAAATATATAGAAAATAGGAAAAGAACTGGTTAGGTAAATAATACAAAGTTCCTTAGTATTTTAGTTATTTTTTTTAAAAATAGTGCTCGATACAAAGTAGAGCATAAATATAATTATTTATTTAAAAATATGATTATTTATTTAATTATTTATTATTTATTTAAAAGTTGGAATCATATTTTTTAAATAATAAATAATTATATATATATATATATATATATATATATATATATATATATATATATATATCAAATGAGGAAAAGGACAGATATTTATAAAAATTCCATATTTTGCGTGTTATATACGATTGTCAATGATGACCTGTCTAAGTTCTTGGTTATCATGTCATGAAAAAATAACTCCCACACATTCACCCTCTGAGATAAATTTTCTATTTAGCATAGATCTGACACTTAATTGGTTGATAAGGACAAACCCACAAGTCTATTTTTTAATTCTGACGTTGTGTTTTGTCAACCCGATTCATCTTTAAAAAGAGCAAAAACCTTGCTTTTGAAACTTAATAAAAAATAATTTAATTACCAGTTAATTACGTCCGATAATTATTTTAATATATTGTTTGTGCGTTATTTTTTTTTTATAGATAATTTCCTGACTTAGGCCATTTCATAATATATGACCTCATTTGTTTACGTTAAGATATGAGCGTCCGAGAGCGATCATGGGAACTTTGTAGTTTAAAAACAGACATTCTTCCTTGCTAACCAGGCCCTTCCTTTGTAGATAAATGGTATAGCACGTCAGATGGAGGATAGACATTTTCGAGCATTCAGGCCGGTAAATACTGTTTATTATAAACAGAGCATTTACTTAAATATTTGTATCTATAGAAATAACGTATCAACAGAATATATTAAAATAATTGTCGGACTTACTCCATTATATATATAACGTCATCCAGAGACAAACTGTTTCATTCATCAGTTCTCTGCCCTTTGCCTCAAGCTAAATCGAAAAACAACTGAACGGGTGTCAATCGGATATTCTAACCATTCCAAATCTCTCTTTTGGCAGGGATGAAAAAATGGATTTTTAGCGTATTTATTTTAGAAACACGGCCAATAACCTACATAAACTCAATTTTGCATAAATTCATATATATATATATATATATATATATATATATATATATATATATATATATATATATATATAAATATATATAAATATATTTATAAATATATCTTTTATTTATTATATATATATATATATATATATAAATATATAAATATATAAATATATATATATATATATATATATATATATATATATATATATATATATATATATATAAAGTTTTCTTCAAAAATATAACATTTTTTGAATTTTTGTAGGTGACTTCAGGTTGAGCCATGACGTTCACTCACAAATCAATGGAGATGAAGAGAATTTTATGATGAAATAGCCGCTGCGGACACCGGACATGTCCCTGTACGATTCTTTTTGTGTTACTGTGTCAAGGGACTGATCTATGTCTCCCTCTTCCTGCTAGGATTGAGGAACTCAACGAGAGAATGCCTTCCGCACTGGATAATGTTACCGCAGACATGCTACAGCGTGTCTGGCAAGAGCTTATCTACTGACTTGACGTGTGCCGTGTCACAGACGGTGCACATATTGAACACTTACGAAATTGGCCCCAGAATAAAATTATGATGTTCAACACCTAAACTGTTCAATTTCATTGAGCTAGACTTAGCAGTTTCCAAGATAATTGCTTTTAAAATGATGTCAAATTTTTTGGGACACCCTGTATATTTTTGGTTTTAGTTGCAACTTATGTTGAACCTCAAGTTAAAAAAATATATATATTTTATATATCCCGTGATCGAAGAATTGCAAATGGCGACTCATTCCCCATAAGACCTTTCAGAAAACGGAATAACCACAGCGCAACCCTCCTCCGGAAAGATTTCAAATAACAGAAAATTCCCATTTTTTCTTTTTTTTTACTAAACATATTTACCTCAATACTACTGGATTTTTATCGCAACTTATTTCCATTTGTAATTTATTATTATCAAGTTTTTGAATCATGGCCTCAGATGAAATTGTATATAATTATAACACATGAAACTGCTTAGAAGGACTTTCTTCGGGGAAAATTTATAGGACGTGACGAAATACCCCACTGTGAAAATTTGAGTGAAACGTAATAATGAGAGTCATCAGCATTAAAGCCTCGTTATCGTATTTTTCGCGATAAAAATGAACAAATCGAGTTGCTTTGAAATTTAATTAAATCAAGAAATATTCAAATTAAATTATAATATATTATTCAGAAATTGCTTAGTAATTACTATTAAAATGATTACTATCAACACAAATTAATTTGTATCAAATTTTCTATTAAATTATTTCTAAATTAAGCAACAGACTCGTTGTGTCAGTTTTTTGTCATGACGACGACTACAAGTTATTTCGTTTTTTTGTGGTCTTCACATCAGAGCGACAAGCAGGATTTTCTTTCGTTGTTTTCAACGCAAATAACTGTTCCCTACAACTTAAAGCAGATATGAAAACACAACACAAACGAAGCAATTTTTTACAGTAAAGTTCACCATCTACAAAGCCCCGGGGCCACTCGAGGTAGAGGGTAACGTTAAGAGGTAGTTTGTACGGATAGGAAGGGGAAATAACGGTTTCTTTTATACTTGAACATCCATTAAGATTGTAGTGATCGAAATGGTCATCCTTTATGGTAAGTCAGTTCCAAAATGTGCCATTGAGTTCTCTTAAAAGAAGAAGCTGTTCAAAATGGAAAAGAAGCTGTTCACCTATGGTTATGATTTTTGAATGAAATGGTTTCCTTTGTTGGTCAATGGGAAGTCCTAGCCGTAAAGGTTAGAACTAATTAACCACTTGAATGTAGTTCGTCTGAGCATTTTCATTATGTCCAAGGATAGGGCAAAGGAAGGAATTGCTACATCCCACCTGTGAGAGAAAAAGGTTGAAGGATGGAAACTAATTCTTCTCGTCGAAGAAGAATTAGTTTTAATTATTTTAGATATCTCTATCTATCTTGTTTCTTAGATAAATTTGGACTCAATTTCTTTAATGAAAAGAACTGAACAGCTCCCAATAATATGACAACAAAGCTCCATTTTAGGCCTGGACTCTGTCTTTTAAAGGTAGAGGATACTATGTGGAGCCAGTAATGACTCTGGCAGTTGAAATGCATTTCCATTTATATGAAGATATCTAGTCATGATTGTATTAGCGAGAATATCTAAGATCTTGAAGGATGAAAACAGAGCAAATCTGCTCTGATCCGAGAAATGGGTATGAATGTTCGGTTATCCAATCAGAGAAGAGACTTGAAGTGACAGAAATGGGATTTTACGCTTAAGAGGTTAACCCTATACTTGAAAAGGTTAAGCTTGTAGTAATTAGTAATTTTGGGAGTTCGTTTCCACAGAACTGTACCTCAGAATCGCTATGAAGTTTCACAGTTCTACTGTTTCATGCTAGACGCAATCGTCAGGTCGCCATGACGATTGCGTCTAGCATGAAAATCATACTCTATCTGATGAATTTAATGTTCATTTATATATATATATATATTATATATATATATATATATATATATATATATATATATATATTAATGCATGTTTCATTAAATAATATAGAAAAGTTTTGTCTATTTATTTCAAGTTCCTTTCATATTGTCTGATAAGCTTATCACATTATCGTTTGAAAGACGAAAGGAAATCACCATATTGATATATGTTTAAATCCAATCTAAGCTTTCGACTTACATAAGCTATTATCAAAGATGAAAAATTGCTGCATATTATAAGAGATTTTAATAAAAATATTTTAAATCGCTATACAAAATATTTCATGTTTCAATACTATGGTTGTGTATTTCCTAAGGCGATGCCATATCGTGACATGAAAAAATGGCATAAATGATTGGATATATTTATACCTTATTTTTAAATTAAGCGTAGATCTGATATTTAATTGGTTAATCGTGACATATCCACAAGTATACTTTTAATTCTGACCCTTTATATACCCCTTTTAGAATAATTTTAATAAAATAGGTAACGATTTCTTTTTAAATTTCCCTAAAAAAACATTTAGCAGCAGTTACCAAGCATCACTTGAGGAAGTACAATCATAGTATTGAAACATGAAAGCTTTTGTGTAACGATTTAAAAATGTTTTTATTATAACCGCTTATAATAAAAATACAATATTTTTCTCTATTTGTAAACGAAAACTTCTGTGAAAGTAAATGCAACGAACTGTGGATTTTTACTCGCATTCATATATATATATATATATATATATATATATATATATATATTTTGAACAATAAAAATATTAAAAAATTAAAATCTTCAGACAAACTTGGTTGTAGATTAATATTCTTTCGTTTTTATTATTATTATTTCATTTAGATTCATCGACTAGTTTCGGCCAACATGACCATCATCAGGAGAATATATATATATATATATATATATATATATATATATATATATATATATATATATAAATATATTTAAAATATGTTTTTCGCTACACAGTTCTAAACATGTTTCAAAAATGGAAGCTAAAAGTTTCGAATTTCATTTTGTAATCAAATTAAAGACATTAGTTCCATTTCATCCTCAAGCGAATTTTGGAGTAACTTATTTTTAAATTTACTGGGTTTTAATGCTCTGTAAATTTACATTGTGCACTATTTTGTAAAAATAAAAATATCTATAAAAACACTGGATTATATATCTTACTGTTTTTTCTTTTATATATATATATATACATATATATATATATATATAATGCAATGAACTAGTCCGATAATTATTTAATATCTTTTCTGTTTATACGTTATTTTAATATGTGAAATTTATATAAGTAAATTCCCTGTTTTTTAAGTAAACATTCTTAATTATATTTACCAGCCTGTATGTTCGAGAAATTTCATAGAAAATATGCATTCTTCATCAGGAATCGAACCTGTTTCCTTCATGGAACCATCATTTGATTGTGTGTTTAAAAACATTATTTGGACCTTGATAACCAGATGCTTCTCTATAGCTAAGTGTTATAGCACGTCAGATCAAATGACAGTTCCGTAGAGTTCAAGTTCTTTTTTATGCTGTGGCTTTTAATTCATACCAATGGCCTTGGGAATAGTATGAATCTATTTCTTCTCTCTCCGTCAGCTGTGGTTTAAATAGTGGGCAAACTTTGTCCACTAGACTTAGATGACCATCAGTCTAGAAGAGGACCCCCAAAGTCACGGAGAAGGCAAAAAAAATAATAATCTCGGATCTTATTTCCAAAATACAATAGCAATTCACAGATAATAACGCAAAGGAACTGCTCATGAGCATGTTTGTACTGAAGTACATGATATTAAAAAAACATAGATCACAACACAACACAAGAACATAAATATCTGCCCACCTCCGTAACTATTGAGTCAATTCAAATCCTAAATCGGTCAGCGATTTTCAGGCAAGTCGTTAACTGTTCTTCTGAAGTCCTGTTTCATAACGATTCCATCCCAAGCAAGGCAATAAAACGACTAAGACTTAGTATTAGAGAAAATTTAAAAAAATATGAAAAAAAAAAACACTATTAAGGAAAGAGAAAAAAAACAGGAATTAAGAAAACAGGAAATAGCGATTGACATAGCATTTAAATTCTGTCTATATTTCTGGGATGAGGTATTATGCACATTATTTACATTATTTGGACTATTGTCCACATCTTTGTCGCCATATTTATTACAACGTTTCGGCCGTTGTATGCTCCGGCCTTCTTTAGGTGGTTGGAATGTCGAACTAAACCCTTTATTTCGCTCACCGGGGTAGACTGTTCTAGTTCCACGTGCCATGTGTTTGATGGATGTCAGTTATCTCCTGTTAATTTCCCTCTGAAAGTTCTCCACTGCCTTAACCGGGTATTGAACTCACAATCTTTTAGTCCTGTCACTGGATCTAACCAACGCCTTATCCACTGTGCCATGTGTCCAGATTGAAAAATTCATGAATTGTTAAGGTTGGGAAACTTAAGAGAATTAATTAACTGTAGATTCTTAACTTATAACATACATCCATCAAAATATGGCACGTTTTTTGAGAAACAGTTTCTTTAAGTCTATTTGCAAAAAAAAGGGTCCAGTTTTGCATTCAAACCGACTTTTAAGGCCGGAGCGTTAACGCAAGAAATCTTCCTTTTTGGCGACAAAGATGAGGGTTGAGTCCGAACAATGAAAAAAATCCTGCATTTAAATTGTTGAAAAATCAAGTGATGGAATAGAAAAAAATTAAATTTTAAGAAATATCAGCAGAACTTTTACAGTTACATCTAGCCATTTCGACTATTAAATGATGAGACGGACAGAGCCAATTTATTCATAAAATTTGGGTTCCATAGAAAAAGTAATTCTTTCTAAAACGCCAAATGGGCTTTGGGAAGGCTGGTCTTCAGTCCTCTTTATAATTAAACGGAGCTAGCCACGATTACTGACCTGAATATATCACAGTATTCCTTACATCAAAACAACACATCCTTACTTAACAGTCTTTCGAAATTCACCATAATATCTCAGAATCTCTATGAAGTTCTAATTAGTTCCCATATGTACAATTTGACTCTTTGGGTGGAGGAATAAAAAGAACACATTAGCATAGGAGAAAATAATATTTATTCTGATATTAAAAAAATTGGCACAAGGTCAAAAAAGGAATAAACAAAAGCTGGTCTTTAATCTATCTCATCTTAAACTTATCTAGCCACAATTACGCCAATATAACATATTTTTACTTACCATTTTACTCCAGCCACCACAATACCACAGAGTCTCTATGAAGTCCTAACTGTGGCACAAGGCCAGAAGAGGAATAGGGAAAATCTGGTCGACAATCTGTCTTATCTTAAACTTAGCTAACCACGATTACTGATCCGAACATACCACAGTATTTCTTGCAACAATTTAACACATTCTTACTTACCATTCTTACTACAGTCACCATAATACCTCAGAATCTCTATGTAGTCCTAATTAGTTCACATATGTACAATTTGCCACTAGTGGTGGGGGAATAAAAATAACAAATTACAATTGAAGAAACTAATATTTATTTGATAACACAAAAATGAAGCACAAGGCCAAAAGGAGGGGATAGGGGAAGGCTGGTCATTAATCTGTCTTATCTTAAACTTACTCAGTCACAAGCTAGGACTGTGTTTAAATTAATAAAATCTAGATACCATAGAAAAAGTAATGTTTATTTTGAAAATGCAAGGTCAAAAAGGATGGTGCAGTGGAAGGCTGGTCCTCACTCTGTCTTCTTAGCAAGCCGCAATTACTGAGTGAAGCCAACGACATTATTGCTTACACCAAAACAACACATACCATTTTTAATACAGTCACCATAATACCTCAAAGTCTCTATGAAATGATAACTAAGAAGGTTCAGCAGAACAATTAAAATAAAAAAAATATTTAAAGGAAAGTCATAGGGAAGCTATCGAGAAAACTGAAAACTTTAATGTGTAACGGATTAGCTTTTTCAGCAAATATTCCCGCATTTGAGGCTCTTGTTTATAAGTTAAAGTGAACAGTAAGAACTGAAATATGTACATGAATCTGAGAAATCAGCGAGATAACCATTACTCAATGGTACTTTGGGAATATAAAAGAATTAAAAAGAAGAAAAAAAAACTTCTTCGAGGCATTTAAATTCTTTTCAAGGAATTTTGAGTTGACACATGTCAAGATAGGAGTAAAAAGAACAGAAAATGGCCCAGGGGCTATGCAGTATAATTAACTGATTAATTAGATTTAATTACAGTAGCACAACGCCCAAATTGGATTTTCTTTACCCTGCAACCAAAAAAAAAAAGTTATGTCTGAACATTCACTATTAATTCCAGCCGTAGAGATTACTTCCCATAGTGTAGAAGTATTTAACTACTGAATCTACATATGTTGCAAATATGAATTTAATGACATTTTTTTTAAAATCATTTCACCCCAAGCAAGGTAATAAAGCCACTAAGAAGCGAGTGGATACTGTGTGTTAGAGAATATGGCTTTTAAAGAGAGAGCAATAAAATACAGGAATGCAGGAAACGGTAGATAATACTTGATATTGCGTTTAAATCTTTAAAGATCAAAGTTGACTGGGAAACAAGAAGCCGGAATAGAGTTCCTCAAACGAGAAGTGCGATAGAAGAAGCAGCATCAAACTTACGTTTACATCGTCTTAACTGTAAAAAGTGTGAGACCTTACCGCGAATCTAGTATTGCGCTTAAAATGATAAAGTCTAACTACCATAGAAATATATTTATTTTTGTAATATACAAAAAAAAAAAAAAAAAAAAAAAAAAAAACAAGGCCAAAAGGAGCGATGGGGAAAAGGCTGGTCATCCTTTCTCTTAGCTACCAACAATCACTGAATAAACATACCACAGTATTCTTTACACAAAAACAACGCATTCTTACTTTTCATTTTTACTACAGCCACCACAATACCACAGTGTCTCTATGAAGATCTAACTATTTGTCTGCGGAGTTGTAATACAAATAACAAATTAAAAAAAAAAAATGTTCATCATAAAAATTACCATGAACGTATTTATAGAAAAACATATGAAAGCTAGGTTACGGTGGAAAGAGATTGACTAAAACAGAGATGTCAGTTCAGGACCAACAACATGGCATATTGTTTGTATTTTTTTTCAAGAATCTCTAAATATATAGCAGAAGCAAAAGACTAGATGTGGCAGCAATATTCAAAGCAAGGAGGAATAGCAGATTTATAAATATGTCAGGGGTATTAGCACGTCAGTGAATCTAATGGATTGGAAGATATATATATATATATATATATATATATATATATATATATATATACGTATATACAAATATATACATATATATATATATATACATATATACATGTATATATATACATATATATATTATATATATATATATACATATATATATATATATATATATATATATATATATATAAAATATATATATATATATATATATATATATATATATATATACATATATATATATAAATATATATATATATATATATATATATATATATAAATATATATATATATATATATATATATATATATATATATATATATATATATAAATATATATATATATATATATACATATATACATACATATATATATATATATATATATATATATATATATATATATACATATATATACATATATATATTCATATATATATACATATATATATATATTCATATATACATATATATATATATATATATATATATACATATATATATATATATACATATATATATATATATATATATATATATATATATATATATATATATATATATATATATATATATGAAATAAATCCCTAAAGATCCAGAAACAACCTAAATTGGTTTCACCTAAACGGATTTTCAGCGTAAGACGGCTAACGAGGAAGTGACATAAAACAGTATTTACTGATGAAACCACTAAAAACTAATTAATATAAAACCTCGTGACAGAAGAAGTTGAAAAACAGAAAAAAAATCTCAGATCTTTGATTTAATAAACTATTAGGTTCATCGGAGGTGGCCATTGCTAATTTTCCTCCATACATAATAAGCAATTCTTTTCCCGTGTTTCATACTTATGGCATTTTTTTTAGTATTTTCCCATTTTAATATGTAAACAGGCTCGTGCTGTGTTTGTAATTTTCATGCTTAAAGCTACTTAAATGATTATAGTAATGCTTCTTGAAATTACCTTGGGTAGATCCTATATAAAATTTAATGTTTTTATTAATATATATATATATATATATATATATATATATATATATATATATATATATATATATATATATAATAAAAACTTACTCTGTCCGGACATTGAGTTGCACCTGGTTTATCCTCTTGGATTTAATACAAATATATATGTATGTGCATGTATGTATGTATATACGATTATATATGATTGCATATGTATGTGTATATTTACCACTAATATTATATATCTATCTATCTATCTATCTCTCTCTCTCTCTATATATATATATATATATATATATATATATATTGCACAGCATCACTGAAAAGGCATTCTTATCCACCTTCACAATACAGGAAAATACTTGTTGACAACAATTTAATACACCACGAAAATGATAAATAAAAACTTCAATTTCTCGAGGCCTTCTATATCAAAATCACCCCATCAACACACAAGAAAATTTATTAAGAGTGTAATACTTATTGAAATGTATATAACAAACCTTTACTGCCATTTTGCTTTTCTACCAATTTCAGGTCAGATCCCGTATATTGAAACATGTATTTTGCCAAAAATTCCATTAGCTCTAACAGATAAACTTAAAATTATAAACTAACTACAGAGCTCGTTCGCGTGTGTATTTAAAAATCAGCATCACAACGCAATGCAGATTTTATCGCAGTTACGATAATTTTGTATTTGTATTCTGCCCCTGAAAATGATATTGGTAAAGTTTGAAAGTTCTTGGGATCAGAAAAACGACGTAGTTTTTCTGATCCCAAGAACTTTCGAACTTTACCAATATCATTTTCAGGGGCAGTTACAAATACAAAATTCCGTGATGAATTTCGTCTAAACACCAACAACGTGATTATAGAACAGGAAAGGATCAGTATGGAAATATGTTGACACAATATGTCTATATTATTCAACCAAACATGTTTAATGAAGATATGCCTAAATGCACACACACACACACACACACACACACACATCAAGACAGATGTGTGTGTGTAAAAATTCAGATATAAATAAAAATATATATCCATAAAACGATAATATGAATAAAGAGAAAATGAAAAATACAATCTTTCATGAAATTAATACGCCTTTCTCAAGCCAAAACAACATACAATTCTATAAAAACAAGTTATATTCAAAAATATATACAAGGTGCGCCACATATATCTCTCATATATTACCTCCAAGAAATACCTCCAACACATACCCCCCAAGAAATACCTCCAAAATATACCTCCGAGAAATACCTCCCAAATATAGCCACCAGAAATACCTCCCAAATATACCTCCGAGAAGTACATCCCAAATATACCTCCGAGAAATACCTCCAAAATATACCCCGGAGAAATACCTCCCAAATATAACTCGGAAAAATACCTCCCAAATATACCTCCGAGAAATACCTCCCAAATATACCTCCGAGAAATACCTCCCAAATATACCCCCGGGAAATACCTCCGACACATAACTCCGAGAAATACCTCCCAAATATACCCCCGAGAAATACCATTCAAATATAACTCACAAAAACACATCCCACATATACCTCCGAGAAATACCTCCCACGTGTACCACTCAGAAATACCTCTCACATATAGCTCCCAGAAATACCTCCCTAGCATACCCACGAGAAATACCTCCCAGACATACCTCCCACATACACACCCGAGAATATACCTCCCACATATATCCCCGAGAATTACTACCCACATATAACTCCCAGAAATACCTCCCACGTAATGGTAAGCCAATACCCGTTTTCTGGTAGGTATATGTGAACGGTATTTCTGGGAGGAATATGTGTGAAATATATCTGCCGCACCATGTATAATTCCATAAATTCATCTCAAATTCAAATATTATAATGGAAAGTTCAACAGCAACAACAATATTTACTCATTTTCTTTTAGAAGCCATTAAATTACATCTCTTGGCATCTTCCATAGTTTACCTTGACTTTCATAGTTAGCCAAAAGATTATATATGGCCGTTGTTATATTTGAAAAAAAAAACTGAAAACGAAAAGGCATTTCTTAGTTCTGTTTCTAAATTCATGGCGCGAAATAAAATCCTTGCCTCAGAGGACAAAACACGTTGGTAAAGAAATGTTTTTTATTTGTCATTTTCGTATTCTGCTTCTTTTTTTTTTTTT
>CAHIKZ030002858.1:112500-157500 GCA_903632075.3 Acanthosepion pharaonis | reverse complement strand
TTTGAAATTACCAAAAGGTTTGGTGATTTGATCCAGGTTAAAGAAGTCATGAAAAAAAAGAACATCATTCAATTTTGCAAAAACATGCTACGCCAACTGGTTTACGCATAAAAGGGAAAAAAATTCTTCATACACCAAGACAACGATCGAAAACACTCTTCTAAATTATTTCATAATTACCGCGATTAGAAAAAAAAGAAACAACATTTTGAAAATTATGAATATGGCTGCTTCAATCCTCTGACCTTTGTCTCTCTCTAAATAGGATGGGATGGACTGAATAGATGAGTTCGAAGAAAATACCAAAAGAGTGAGGCTGAGCTTTTTCTATGCTTGAAGAATATTTGGGAAGGTTTTCATCTACCTTTTTTGAAAAACTGTTAGAAAGAATGCCAAGAATTGGTAAAACAGTAATTAAGACAGTGATGTTTTTATTGACGAAAACAAAATATGATGCCATTGGATTATAATTTTTTTATATACTTAGGGGCTTACATTTTTCGTCCAAATAAATAAATTACACTGTAGTTACGTTACAAAAAATATCTCCTTTACAAGCGCTATGTAAAAAAATTGAAGAGTGACCTTAAACTTTTGTCTGTAGTATATATATATATATATATATATATATATATATATATTTAAATATATAATATATATTTTTAAAAAAAAATAAATTAAGATTCCATGTAATAAGTTATTTCACCAAAACCCCTTTAAAGTTATGGATCATCAGACTTTTCTTCCATTCTTCATTTCAGCTTTTACATGGAATCTTAACGTGGTCTGTCTTTTATTCAAACATATATACTCTGAATAATTACATTGAGCTCTCTGGATATCATCCTCCTCAGGTCTACCCATACGGATTACCTAAATTTGAATAAACTATATATATATATATATATATATATATATATATATATATATTAATTTGATTAAATATACATCAAATATAGGTCGTAATCAATCTAACACATTTCACTTTTATTAAAGCTTCATCAGAGAATGAGATATTGAGAAAGATATCTGATCAAATGAAATATTTTAGATTGATAAAAGTTTCATATTTATTCTTTATGGCCTCATATTTAAACATAGATAGATAGATAGATAGATAGATAGATAGATAGATAGTGAGAGAGTGACAGAGAGAGAGAGAGAGAGAGAGAGAGAGAGAGAGAGAGAGAGAAATGAATAGTTCCAGACAGAAAGAAAAAAAACTGCTATTAACACTCATGGTCTTTTTTTTTTTTTTTTACTTACATACTTATTCAAGTGTTCATTTTATTCCTAATCTCTCTCATTTACAGGATTTGCTAAAAAGTCTCAAATCCTTTCCTGAAGATTTGCTTCTACCACACCCATTTTGATTTGTTGCCACCCACTTGTCGGTTAACGACACGCTTACTGAAGTTGAGGCGACAGTCATTTGCGTCAATTCACACAAGTACAGCACAATTTTATGCACTTGACCTAAGAAGCCGATCTGAATGACACACATCAACACCCACATATATCTATATACATATATTTAGTAATACATCAACTTTGACGCACACACAAATGTCTTTCTCCCTCTCCATATATTTATCACAACGTTTCAGCCGCTGTACGCTCCAGCCTTCTTCAGGTGGTTGGAATTTCGAACTGAACCCTTTATTTCGCTCACAGGGGTAGACTGTTCTAGTTCCATGTGCCATGTTTGATGGATGTCAGTTATCAGTTATCTCCTGCTAATTTCCCTCTGAAAGTTCTCCACTGCCTTAACCGGGTATTGAACTCACTCTCTTTGGGTCCTGTCACTGGATCTAACCAACGCCTTTATCCACTGTGCCATGTGTCAAAAACTTAGATCAAGGAACAGCTTAATAAAAATCTGTCCAATTTTTGTCTTTATTTTCGCCCGAAAGCAAGTTTACGACAACTCATGATCAAATATATATTAACATCCATTGTTTGTTATATATATAATTATTTATTCGAAAATTATAACGTAAATATGTTATAAAATCACTACAAAAATAGCCATTTTCTTTCAACACTTCTGGTGTCTTATCAAGTGATGGTGTTGAATTCAAAATAAAGGGTTTTAAGAGGTTCACATCTATCAAACATCCCTCGCTAGGGGAAACGCTGTTACATAAGCTGGAATTATATGAGAATTCAAAAAACTTAACGACGAATTTTGGTTATAATAATTATTTAATGCTTTAATGCTAGGGTTAGACTAAAATAGAATTCATTGTAACTAATTAATATTAAATTATACTCTGAAAATTAAAAATTACCAATTTTAAATTTTAAATTTAATCTATATTATGTTTAAAATTATAAAATTACTTAAAGAAAAAATATATATATAAGATACTTGATGCACGAGAATTTTTTAGGGGGAAATAAGAAGATTATTTAAAATAAGGCACTTTGCGAAAAAAATGAAATTCCGATTTCACAGATTAGGGACTGTGGGTCAAGTGTGGTCCGCCATTAAACGGTTCCTGGCAAACTGGGTGGTTTCTGTACAACAGGCATCTGTTTCGAAGAATAAACAAAATTGCATCAACGAAACTGGCGCGAAACATAAGCCTTTTTATGTTCAATACTTTTTTTTTTAGTTTTTTGTTGTTTTTTTCTCCTCCCTGCTCTGCATGCCTTCATCTCCCCTTCTTAACCAAGCGAATTTATTTACTCTTTTGTTTTTCGTTGTTTTATTCCAACCTCTATTTGCTATTTAGACTTTTTTTTTTAACTCTCTTGTTTTCACGGGTCGATTTCCTTGTCAGATCCTGTCAAGTAACGAGGCCCTGGGGTTTATTATTATTATTATTATTATTATCGAAAAATAAAATACATTTTTCGACATAAACTTTAACCAGTAACCTATCAATATCTTTGTTCTACTAAACTATGTAATGTTTCTAGCAACTTCATAATTCCGTCCTCACATAATATTTGATCTTTTACAGAAAAAAAAAAAAAACAAACTCTTTCACATTTCGGTCTAAAGAGGGGATGTTTTTTATTTGATTAACAAAACTTTGTATAGAATGGTATACTTTTAGGTTTTTCTGAAATTAAAGAATGAGTTAGATGCCGAAAATGTTGTTTATTTTTTTATAATATTAGTCTCCAGAAGCAATTTTGGTATTTTCAATGAAAGAATTACAGAGAAATCATCACAAAGATAATATTATATATTTTAAAACGTTTAACTGCCAATAAATGTTTTCTCATAATAGCAACAAAAATAGACGTAAATGCTGCTACTACTACTACTACTACTACTACTACTAATAATAATAATAATAATAATAATAATAATAATAATAATTCTTCTTCTTCTTCTTCTTCTTCTTCTTCTTCTTCTTCTTCTTCTTCTTCTTCTTCTTCTTCCATTTGTTCATCCTTTCGTTCGTCTCCCTTTCTTATTAAAAAATGTTCATTTTTTTCTTCAATCCTCTTCTTTCTTCTTAAAAATTCTTCTTCTTAGCCTTTTTTTGAGGGCAATCCTTTTGCTTCAAATTTCTTTTTGTTCGTCCATTCGTTCGTTCGTTCATTCATTCATTTTTTCTTCAATTGTTCCATTCGTTTTTAAACATTTATTTTTTATTTTTGATCGTGTACACTGGGTTTCTTCAATCATCTCTTCTTCTTCTTCTTCTTCTTCTTCTTCTTATTATTATTATTATTATTATTAATAAAAATTACTATTATTATTATTATTATTATTATTAAATTATTCAACCCTGAAAAACTTACATGATTTTTCTTTTTCTACATCACTAGTATTTCTTCTTCGACGTCAACTACTACTATTTCTTCTTCGTCTTCTTCTTCTTCGTCTTCTTCTTCCTCCTCCTCCTCCTCCTCTTCCTTCTCCTCCACTTTCTTCTTATTATTTCTTCTTTTTTGTCTTTCTCTTTCGTCATTTCGGCAATAACATTTCTGAATTTTATTTTATTTTGGTGACGAGAAATTTTTTTTTTCATTTTTTCCTTTTTTGTTACTTTAATTTAATCTATTCTTTCTTTCTTTTTTTTTCTATTCTTTCCTCTTCTTCTCTTTCCATTTTTCTTGTAAACTTTTACTCTTCCTTTTACTCTTACTTTCATTTGTTCCTCCTTCTTTCTTTCCGTTTCTTTCCATCCATTTTCCTTCTCCCCCGCCATCTTCACGAAAACAGCAGCTGTTCAAGAACAACTTCTCGCCACTGCCAAATTCCTCTAAAAGTCTGGAGACCATTCTAGAGCCAGTGTTTGTTTGAAAAATACACAACAGACTGAGTCTTGTAACTATTTCAAGAACAAAAAAGAATATTTAACTTTTTTGACTAACCAAAAAAAAAATTGCTTGTCTGGTATCCTGTCGGTCCAAAAAACCATTTGGCTTTTAGATTTTCGGAAATTCATTGCGAGGAATGTGAAAAAAACAGAATAGGATTTGAAAAACAGAGATGTTTATTTACGAAAGTTGGCACAGTTTGGCACAAGACAGATTAACTTGGGGAGCAGGAAGTATCGATTTCAATATATGTTGTGTTGAATTCAACAGAAAAGTTATGTCTATGCAATTATTTCCAATTCCCCTATGAGATTATTGAAATTTAATTACTCCTTACTTTTCTTTCAAGTATTTCAGTCATTATCAAGAACATGGTGATGATATTATATTTTTCAGAAATCTTGACGTTTCAATATATACTTTTCCAATTTCACTTCATATTCTTATCACTGCAAAATGGCGTCAAGAGTTCGAAGCCGAGTCAAAAATTATCTGCGATTTTATTCAATTTATTAGCTAAGACTGCGTATAATGTATATTTACAATCAAACATTTTCCGCACTCTTATATACAAGACTGATGTGTAAATTATCGCCATTTTACATTTTTAATTTCCAATATATGATGGCATTTAATAGTTGTGTATGTACCTATCAGCAACAGCAGTAATTTTTAAAATAATATATATATATATATATATATATATATATATATATATATATATATATAAATATATATAAAAAAATACTATATAGGTGTGCTATATTTATGGGATAAAGTGTTCATTATCAGGATAGAAAAATGTAAATATAAAAGTGAACATTGAAGTCAACACTTGGATTTGACATTATATATATATATATATATATATATATATATATATATATATATATATATATATATAAAAAAAACTAGGTAATCCGTATGGGTAAACCTAAGGACGATAAAATCCAGAGAGCTCAATGTAAATCCAGAGCAAATAATTTAAATAAAACAGACCACTTTAAGGTTCCATGTAATAAATTATTTCACCACAGCCCTTTTAAAAGGACTGCGGATCATCAGACTTTACTTCCAAACAAAAATGAAAAGAAAATTTATACATTTTTTTTATATATATATATTAAACATATGTAAATTAACAAGTGAGGAAGTGAGGGGGGGGAGAGAAGACATGAGTGAGTTAGCAGACATTGACACATTTAAAAGGTTAACTTAACGGAAGTTATATATTGATATCGAAGGGATAGAGAAGAAAAACCTGTGGTGAAATAATTTATTACATGGAACCTTAAGTGGTCTGTTTTTAAATTTATTTATATATATATATATATATATATATATATATATATATATATATAATTATTTAAAAAAATATGATTCCTTTTTGCTACAAAAGAGTTCTCATCTTTCTAAAACGAAATTCTAAACCTCAATATAATTATTAATAATTTAATATATATATAGAGATAGATAGATAGATAGATAGATAGATAGATAGATAGATAGATAAACCTAGAAAGCCAGACAAACCTACCAAGGTTTCACACCTAAAATCGTCAGGAAGGCTCTCTCTTCTCTCTTTTTTCTCTCTCTCTTTATCTCTTTCTCTCTCTCTGCTCGACTCTTTTTGTATAGCTCTCAAAAGAACTTTACCCTGTGTCTGTCTATTATCTCTCAACCTATCTCCACGTATCTCAACGTCAGGTATTCTCTCTGTCAGTATAAGTATACTTTGGACGAGTCCATCTTATGTAAAACGGGGAGAGTCCCACAACAATAAAAAAACTCATCATCCGATTCTGATGAATATTGCGCGCAGCAGAATCAGGTCAGAGATAGGATAAAATCAGTGCGGGTTCGTTAAAGGCACCCGTACAAAGAACACGATTAATGTTATCAAAAAGAGCAATACAAATGCAGAAAGATGTTTAACTATGTTTCATAGAACAGGCAAAAGCCTTCGACAAAGTACGCCACAGAGATCTGCCAGAACTGCTCAGAAACCATGCTATATTCGGGAAAGATATTAGAATTATCAGGAACCTATACTGGCAGAAAGCAGTATGTATGCACATAGAGCATAGTACAGCAAATATACAAATGCAGACAGAAGTATAAGGCAATAATGCATCTTCTCACCAGAAGTTTTCAACCTATACAGCGAAGCAATTCTGAAAGAATTGGAAATCCTACCGTGATTCAGCAATGGCAGCCATAACCTTAAGAACATAGGACATGCAAATGACACATTACTGACAGCGGACACGGAAAAGAAATTATGAAACCTGCTGAAGCATGTGGCGAAGGAGAGCGATAAAAAGGGACTAAGCATAAAATAAGTAAAAATAGGAACACGAAATACGATTTGCAGGTCGGGGAGACTAAAAATCAAGCAGGTGCGCAAGTTTAAATACCTGGAAAGTGTTTTGACAGAGGACGTTTAAGTGCGAAACTGAGATCACCAGATGTATTGGGATGGCCAAGGACGCATTCCAAAAGGCTGGGCAGAGTATAGCGAGACAGGAGAGTTTCTTTGGTAACAAAAAAAAAAGAGTACTGAGCTGTTACGTGACATCGGTCCTCCTTTACGGCAGCTCTCCTCAAAGATCAAGAAGAGACTGGATGCGACGGTGATGTGGTTCTATAGAAGGATGCTGAGGATACCATGGACCGCGCATGTGAGCAACGACGAGGTCTTGGAGAGCATGCAAACAAGGAGGTGTCTTATACTTAACATCACGAAGAGGTAGCTGAAGTTTCTGGAATACGTAATGAGAAATGAGGGCGTGGAAAATCTGAAACTCACAGGTCGAATAGAAGGAAAGAGAGACAAGGGAAAGCAACGCATGACATACCTGGCGGGGTTAAGCAAGTGGATGACAGAACGAGGTCTGGGGGCGGGAAGCAGAGGGAAGGAACATATTGAGAGTTATAAAAGATAGGGGGAAATGGAGATCCATGATTGCTTACGTTTTCTGGGTGGAACATTGGCAAACCTTCCCTTAATATTTTAGTGGAGGTCGTTTTCGTATTAGTTTCTTATCTTTAGTTAACTTAGCTAGAGTATGTATGCTTATTGGCCCCTTTTTTGTCCTGATTTTTTTTTCTTTTGGTTTAATTCCCCATCTCTCCCATCTTTTGGACTAAAAAAATTGTTTAGTTTCTTGTATATAGTTTTGTACCCATTTGGAAATACTTATTATGGTTTTTTTGATTTTTAAATGGTTATTTTATTCCCCCATAAGACAATGAATTGTATATATGGGGACTAATTAGAATTTCATAGAGTTTCTGAGGTATTATGGTGGATGAGGTAAAAATGGTAAATAAGAATGAGTTGTTTTTATGAAAAGAAATATTGTTTGTATGTTTGGTTCAGTGTTTGTGGCTTGCTAAGATTAATGTTAAGACAGAAGAATACCATCTTTTTCTCCATTCACCTTTTTTTTGGCCTTGTGCCTTATTTGTACATTTATGTACAATAAATATTATCGTTACTTCAATTCTAGCTTCTATTACTACACGGTTCGTTAAATCTACTGTATTCACTGTACTGTTTCCCTATTCAGATAACTATTCGGTGATTACTTTAGAGCGGAAGTATTATCGAGCAAGACTATTAATGCAGGTAATATTCGAAGGCGTCTGACACTAGTATTTCAACAGCGTTACTATAGTTTTATCTGCGATTAAAATGTCTCTACTATAACGATATATTACAAAATGATTGATAACGGGTGTTTGTTGGGTCACAAAAACTTCCCGTAAAGTTGTATATTTTCCTGTGCAGACATTGCCCCTCTATGTTATGTTGTTCTATGTTCAGTGCTGCTAATACTGTCCAACTTGATTTATCATTTTTTTACTTCGGGTTAACATAATTTTAAAGTGTGTGGGCTTGGTACTGTCTTCTTAGCAAAAAATTGGTCCCGTGCAGCAAAAATAAAAATTTCGCTTTCAGATTTTAACCTTGTCATGCAAAGTTCACTGTGCAGAAATATTCTCAATTCTCTCACGGAATATTCGAAGAATTCGACTATATATATATATATATATATATATGATAAGAACTAGACTCGATATTGCGCTGCTCATTCATATATTCCGTGGTGGAACTCATCCAAGTTCCTTTAGATATAGGACTGTGCCTCCGTGATAGCCAATGACGATAATCACCAAGTCGATTTATCCAGAGCATTAGAAAGACTGGTTCAAGATAGATATACAAATGATGAAATTATCTCAAATCCTCCATAATTTCTATCATTTAGATATCCTCGATTTGTATCTTATTATTTCTGCATTCTCTTGAGGTTTCTTCTAGACTCGATGAATTAAATTAGATATATATATATATATATATATATATATATATATATATATATATATATATATATATATATATATATATATTTAAGAAATAGACTCAAATTGTAATAGACAGACAAAGGTTATCTTCAAGATTTTCTCTTCCCTCCTAAATTCAGATTCCTACATTTGCACTGTTGATAAAACTGGAGCTTCATATCCTAATATAGCAACCATGTCAGTATGAATGTTCTTTATTCTGAAGGTATTTGATAATGCCAAATTTAACCATTTTCCAGAGAAGTCAAACTTTACTTACATTTATGTCGTCTTATAACAGTTAGATATTAGTTTACCTGGAATATAAAGAATGCATTTATTACGAAGAATATTTGAAATAAATGTAGGCAAGATTTCATTTGTTCTAACATCACTCATTCATAGTCAATTATGAACTTTTCATTACCCTCGTACATGGAAAGAATCAATATAGTTATTATCAAAGAGTTGAAATTAATGCATGCAAGATGCCAATTGATCAACAATCACTACTTCATAGTCAGCCTATCAACTTTCCAGCCGGCCCTCGAATAAAGAAAGGAACAATGCAGTAATTAATAAAACGAATGAAATTAATGCATTCAAAAGTTCACAGCTCTAGCATAATTCCTTCAGGATCAGCCAATGTACACATTCAGCCCACCATTGTACAATGGATATTCCAATACGATAATATATTTGTGCTGATAGAGAAATATCCTAAAATATTTTCCTGTTTTTCAGATATCCTTGGCCGAACGGTAAAAGTTTTGATAAAACATTGTTAACCAGTGAAATGGAATACAAATGCCATTCTTATCCATACATTTTTAATAACAATTTTATGTCAGGCCTATGGTCTTTTCTTTTCAATGTTTTCAAATAACGGGTATTTCTGCTGAAACAGGAGTTTTTAGGCTAAAAAAACGACCCCGGAATTTATGTTTGACAGCAGATCTGAAAAAAAAACATTATTTTTTTAATGGATGCTCTTATTTCAGTAGACATTTTTTGTCAATCCGACAGATCTTTAACACTTTAAACGTTATTTTTACGAATATTCATATTTGAGTTTTTTAAAAGGGTTAATGTATTCGCCTCTAACGACGGTTTCTCTTTCTTAGTGCGACGCATTTTCGAATCCTGCCGAAGAGCGCACATTTTTCTTTAATAAAATTTCTAGAATAGTCAGTCCGGTAGACGAAAATAAATAAATATATTCTTTATAAATAAATATAGCGTCTATATTTAAAAATAGGAATCCAGTAAAAATAACGTCGTAAAATCCTCAGGACTTCTTATCAATTCAGTCGGGTTTCGATCCTATTTAAAAAATAGGACGTCTAGCCAACGCTGATGAGCTGCAAAACAGTCTTTTTGTGAATGACAAAATATATACAGGATGCATTACATCTAACGAATTGTTTCGAGAAATATAATAAATCAAATATGTCATCCAGCAGGGATGGAACCTTTATGGGAGAAAGCATCATTTCATTTGGCACGCTCTATGGCTCAGCTAAAGCGAGCGTATATACCATATATATATTTAAATGGAAAACAAAGCCTCGCTGAACCGTAAATCAGAACCTCAATTCTGTCTAAATATTGTGAATCATAAAAACGGTATGGAAATTGCGAGTTCAGGTATGTGCGTGTTTCGTAAAAAATTGAATAAATATTGATGCAACAAATTCTAAAATGTCAATGCGTATTATGAATGAAATACCTTTTTCCCAATATTTTGTATCGAGAATTCATAACATTCAAAATAATAGATGTGCGTATTATACAGGAATATTTTCTGTGGCTAAATTTTAAATGAAAACAAATATTCTCTTGAATTTTTTCTTAAGCATAAATAAGTAGAATAAAAAGCAAAATGATTAAGAAATATGAATCAATGGAATATATATAAGAATGAAAGCCAGAATGAAAAAATATAGAGAAAAGAAAGATACAAAATTATTATTAAGAAAGAAATAAAAAAAAGAAAAAAAACAAGAAAAGAAGATTTTAAAGATTTCAAAAAAAGCTAAAAGAAATATCTTCGAAAACAAAAAATGAACGATAGTCCTTTATTTACGATAAACCACCTCTATTAACAAAGTTCTGATCGAGTTTTAGGAGTTTGGTTCTTACATCTTAATTGTTGTTGCTCCAAACCGCACTCATACATTAATAATCATGTTAGGGTTCCAGTCTATGGTCAAATAGTGATTCTCCCCAAAAAAAAAAAAAGAAATCATGAAAGTATTAAATTATATATTATATTTAAAAAATTACAAGCAATACATTTTTAAATAAAAAATTATTAATACCTATTGATAGTAACATACCAAAAATACATCAATCAACATGAAATAACATTTTAAGGTTTAAATCGATATATATACCCGACAATATATTAAATCAAACTGTATTGAAAAATATAACTTCAACAAAACTACAGCATAAAAACACATATATCACCGCTTCTAGAAATTACATCCACACCAACATATATATGCCCAAAAGCTGAGTATCATCTACCATGTATTCAATTTGTGAAAGCAGAATAACATATGACATGTTTTTTTATTTTAAAATACCCAATAGAATGAAATTTTGGCATAAGTATGACCCATAAGGTCAATAAACAAACAAACAAGGAAAGAAGCCTAGAATACAAATATAGAAATAAATAAAGAAAGATAAAGAATAAAGAAATACGAAGAAAGAAAGATAAAAAGAAACTAAACAAAAAAAACAAAAGACGATTGAGCAAACAAGACTTGAAGCTAAAGAAAGAAAGAAAGAAAGAAAGAAAGAAAAATCATTGAAAAGAAAAAAAAGAAAAAAAAGATTAGAAAATTATTTAAAAATAATTCAAATGCATTAAAAAAGAATGAAAAATAGTGACGTAAGCAGTTTACTTTATATTAATTTTATTTTCTAAGATTAACTATATATCATCAGTAAGGATCTTACTCACTAAAAAAAATATTATTGATCAAATCGTTCATTTTGATAACCATTAAATGGCAACAAGATTTACCCTATTTATCAATAAATCCATGTTAGCATTAGTCAGTCATCAAAATATTTTCCTAACATTCTGTGACATTATGTCATCTTTACAGATAAGTTGTTGTTTACATGAAACATTAATCCAAATTGATATAATGATATCCATTTTGAAAATGAATATCAAATTAATGGAAATTAATATCAATTAATAGTTAATTAACAGACTGTCTTGGTTCCAGCAATTAATTCAACATTATCCAAAAGAATCAAATGATTTTCATTTAGCATTTAAGCTATTTTATCTCCATACCCGAAATTTAATGAGTTTATAAAGAAGAGGTGAAAAGAAAAGCAGCTTTCGTCACTTTTTTAATTAATCGATTTCGACGCAAGCAAGGCATTAAAGCCACTAAGACACAAGGGTTGGCCTGTGGAAGAACTAGAAAAAAAAAAATTTACTAAGAAGCTCTTCAAAAAACCTCCAATCGATTGTGAACTGGGACAGAGATTGACATGGTCAACTTTAAATTTTTGAAGATGAAAGTTGGCTGGAAAATATGGAGCCGGAATGAAATTCCACATGCGAGAAAAGAAACTCAACTTAGCATAGAACTTACTGTTACATCCTAGGTTTCATTGACTGGTGACCTGAGATTGAATATTTTTGAGATTAAATTTCGAGAGTCCACTCGTTTAATTTGGCTCCCTGTTATATATTATGTCTTTTTCTTTAAGAAATAATCCTCCAGATTTTTTGGTAATCCATAATTTTATATATTTGCTGCCATATATGGTCTGGAGCCCATTCTGTTTGCCTCGGGGTTCTTGATAGGCTCCAGAGGCGGATATGCAATATAATTAGCCCTGATCTGGCATCTCATCTACAGTCGCTCTCTCACAGATGCGTCGTCGCCTCTCTCTGTCTTTTTTACAAATATTTTCATGGCAATTGCTCCGAGGAGCTGCATTCGCTGGTTCCCAGACTTCATGAATTCAAGCGCCCTACGAGGCTGGCATCACGCTCCCACCCTTTCACTGTCGAAACTACTAAATGTAGCCGTCTCTTCTACTCCAATAGCTTCATGTCTCACACCTCTCGCCTGTGGAACTCCCTTCCCTATTCCAGTTTCCCTGAGAGCTATAATCTCCAGCTATTCAAATGTAATGTCAATCGACATCTCCAGTTGCCTTGATCTATCCACTATCCTTCTCCTCATCCTTTCTTCTATCACTCCTATCTGATCTTGCTCTAAATATTTTGATTTAAATTTTTTTCCCAAATGTAGATAACTCATTACCAGACAAAAATTAAAATTTTTCGCTTGAAAATAAAACATAATTTTTAACATATGTGGAAAACCGAATGAAAAAAAAAATGTTTTCATATTGAAAACATATATACGCATTTGATTTAAATTTACAAAATTGAAAAAATTTTCTTGACATCAAAATTTAATGGAAGATTCTTTAATATATAAATAAATTGATAAATTTTGTTTTTTAATGTTCAATGTCCCTTATTCGTATTTTTTTAACATAAAATTTTCATATACGATGTTTTTAAATAAATCCGCTATAAAAATAGGGGTAAAAAAATGGCAATAGAATGGATAATTATATTTAAAAATGCCAAAAGGAAAAATGGATGAATATCTCATAATGAGTCGAAAATCTTGGAGTACAAAAATTTTTCAAAATATGGAAGTTTGTCAAATTAAAAGCCCATATTCAAAATTACCCCTTCCATGAGTCATTTTTCTTTTACTCTTTATTAAAATTTTTTTACATGTTTTTCTGAACACATCCGATTTTCAAAAAATTTATTTCTAAAACTTGATGACGGATTCTGGTTTTTAAAATTCTTAACTTGACAAGGAAAGATAATTATCTGTTTCACACTTTCGTCAGTTTTGTTACTTCATATTTGAATTGTTTTTAATTTCATTAGTTTGAAATTGTTTTTTTTTTTCAAAAGTTCAAATTCCTTCCTCTCTCTATTTTTTTTGGAATTTTATTTCTTTATGCCTTTAGTAGATCTTTAAATTTTCTTATTTGTTCTATTTATTCAAACTGTTTTGACTATTTGGAAATTAAACAAATTTAAAAAAAAAAAAAATATCTTAACAATTTAAAAGTATTCTTCCTTAAAAAATTATCTTTTCATGGTTAATTAAATCTCCAAAAAAAAAAATATTTTCAAAAAAAATTTATATTGAAAAAAAAAACACTTAATGATTGAAACATTTAAAAAAATGAATGTTAATAAAAAAAAATGTTTTATCTGAATTTTTCTCTAAACGAAAAACTTTTTTCCATTTATTTATTTAATAATCGTCCTAACAAAGCAATAATAATTTAAAATAATATATATTCATTTATATATATATCGTTATAAACCATTAATATAAATAAAGATTTATATATGCCTACACTAATTGAATTACTAATCTTTATTCATGATTCAGTATATATATAAAAATAGTTAGACATCTAACTAATGTCAGAATCAAATTATAAAATTAATTATAATAGATCAAATGACTTTTTTATTTCCAATTTGCAGCTTTCTTTGCATTTTTAATTTATTAATAAATTTTGTTTAAAAAAAAAATGTTTTTTTAAAATCTGAAAATTAAATTCTATTTTTTTATTTTAAATGAGTTCTCCAAAAATTTATTTCCAAGGTAGGAGAAACATGTAATCCCCCGTAATCATATTTTTTTTATTTATTTTAAAATTTCCTTTAAAATAATGAATTTATCTTTAGCCCAACAAATTTGAAATTCCCCATCTAAGAACAGATAATTTTCTGTTCTGATTCTTTTATTTTTTTTCAATATTTGATCATTTTTACAAATACTATTTGCCATAAAACTCTAAATAAAAAAATTTAAATATATATATATATTATAAATATATCATTTTAGAATTATAACTCAAATGTCATAAAAAAAAAATTTTAATAAAAGGCTTTGCTTGTTTTCCATGGTTATAATTAATTGGATTCATTATTACATTTCTTTCCATAAAATCCAATAAATCTTTATTGATTGACGTTTTTTTTTCAATATATATATATATATATTTCATCTTTTTGTGTAATTATGATTCAAATTTTCAAATAGTTTTTTTCAACAAAAGGGATTTGACCAAAGATCCTTTATGGAGAAAATAGTTTTGATAAAATACCTTTGCTTTAAGTGGATCTTTTTTTGACAGATTTGTTAATATAAGCGTATTATTTTTAAAAATGACAAAATCTTTTGTTTCCATTTTTTTAAAAACTTTTATCGTGTTCTGAAATTACCAAATTAAGTTTCTTTTATGTTTATTTATTAGGGAATAAAAAATACAGTTTTCTGTTAATTCCGCCATTATTCCATTAAAAACCCGTCGAAAAACCATTTAATTCTAAATTCAGAAATATAACCTTCTTTTTTATAAATGATGGTTTCTTCGAAAACCTCATAATCCAAATTTCTTCTTTCAAAACGCATCTCCTTTCAAAAAATGAAAAGAAAATTTTACGCTCCCCCACCTGGAACCTGCGTCAAGGTTCAAAATCATTTAACACCATTTCTAACTAAAATCTGGAAAACCCTTTTTTTTTACCTTTGAAACAAAAGAAAGGAAATCTATCCAACAGTTATGATCATCATAATTTGATTAGGGACATAGAATTTTTTCTTAGATGAATTAATTTATAGATAAAGGATATAAAAAATAACTAAATTAAATTAAATTCTAACAATAATGATATAAGTCTTGAAAGATTTTGAAGAACCTCAAGATGCCGCTTTAAAATTATTTTTCTTTTTAAAACGGAAGAAGATTTTAATGTTATTTTCAAATTTAAATAGAAATCAAAAATTTCTGGAGAAATTTTTAAATTTTTTTTTTAACCAAGTATATATATATTTACTGATTTATCTCATTTCTTTTTATGAAACTATCAATGTTTTAAATCTTTTGTAGTAGATAATTAACAGATTTATCTTCCAAATGTTTTTTTTTTTAAATTAAAATTCTGTGTAGTTTTTTATTTAAAATAAATGTTTAAAACAATAATTTACAATATTCTAGAAATTTTTTTACTTTAAATGGTGTTCCCTATTTGTTATTATATTGTTAAAATGTTTGTATAAATTCTTGAAAAGAAACGTTTTGGTGAAATAGTAAAAAAAAAAGCTGTCTGTTTATAAGACAAAATGAACTGAATAAAAAAAAAAATGGGAAAGTAGAACACTTTAAAAAAAAAAGTCTATGAAAAAATAAAAGAAAAAAAAAGAATAACAAAATATAAAATAATAAAGAAATGGTAGCATCGTTGAACTGTCTTCCTGATCAATATTAAATAAAAATGGAATTTTAAGAAAAGTCAAAAAGGAAAAGGCGCTTTTCAGAAAAAAAAAAATTTTAATAAAATCCCTAAAGTGTAAAAATGTTTAAAACATAAATTCAAAAAATATTGCTTAATATAAAAAAGATTTAAATAGAAAAACAAAACAAATTTAGAATCAAAACCTCTAGAAGAAAAAACATGAAAAACGTCCATTAAAAAGAAAAAAACGTCAAATTCATCAAAAGAAAAATTAAAAGAAAAATAAATATAATTTAGAATAAAAAAATAGAAGATCTTTAAAAGAATTTTAAACTAAAACCTGGAATAAATCAAAAAAAACTGTGAAATAAAACTAAAAAAAAATCCATACTAAAATAAAAGAAACATGAACATTCGTTTATAAAATCAAAAATCAGAGAAATGGAAAAATGGAAAGAAGAAAATCAGAAACATTTCCAAAGAAAAAGAAAAAAAAAAAAAAAAAATCGATATTAAAAAGTCTCTTGATTTTGTTCATGTGTACAACGGTTAAATGCCATGATCTCAACGAAAGAAAACAAACTGTGACAAATACGCAATATAATATAAAAATAAAAATAGAAAATATATCAAAAATGATTTGTGTTTGTATGTAAGAATAAATAACAAAAGAAATCAAAATGATTATTATAAATATATATATATATATATAAATCTCAGAAAACTGGGAATAATAAAAAAAATATAATATATATATATATAAGGATATATATATAAATATAATGTTTATATAGCAATTTAAACTATGCATTATAAAAAGAAATTTGGTGTTTATCATGAACCTTCCAACCCTGATTCCAATTTTTACTTTGTTCTTCATGTTTAAAGAAAATTAAATTCGACGCCTCAGGTAATTCCTATGATATTTTTTCAAATATGGCGGCTCTGGAGAATAAACCAACCGAATTCCAAAATGATTTCCTTATTATTCCTGTTATAAGAAAAGATAAAAAAAGAAGGTGATACTTTGTTGTGGAATATGGCGGCCGGAGGTAGAATAAACCAACCGAATTCCAAGATGACTTTCCGTTTATTCCTGGTATAAGAAAAGATAAAAAAGAAGGTGATACTTTGTTGTGGAATATGGCGGCCGGAGTAGAATAAACCAACCGAATTCCAAGATGATTTCATTTTATTCCTGGTATAAGAAAAGATAAAAAAAGAAGGTGATACTTTGTTGTGGAATATGGCGGCCGGAGTAGAATAAACCAACCGAATTCCAAGATGATTTCATTTTATTCCTGGTATAAGAAAAGATAAAAAAAAAGGTGATAAATATATGAGCCGGAGTAGAATAAACCAACCGAATTCCAAGATGACTTCATTTTATTCCTGTTATAAGAAAAGATAAAAAAAAAAGGTGATACTTTGTTGTGAATATGGCGGCTTTGAGTAGAATAAACCAAAAATGATTTCGAATTCCAAAATGAATTCATTTTATTCCTGGTAAACCAACCGAATTCAAGAAAAGATAAAAAAAAAAAGAAGGTGATACTTTGTTGGGAATATGGCGGCCGGAGTAGAATAAACCAACCGAATTCCAAGATGACTTCATTTTATTCCTGTTATAAGAAAAGATAAAAAAAGATACTTTGTTGTGGAATATGGCGGCCGGAGTAGAATAAACCAACCGAATTCCAAGATGACTTCATTTTATTCCTGGTATAAGAAAAGATAAAAAAAAATTGTGGAATATGGCGGCCGAATAAACCAACCGAATTCCAAGATGACTTCATTTTATTCCTGTTATAAGAAAAGATAAAAAGAAGGTGATACTTTGTTGTGGAATATGGCGGCCGGAGTAGAATAAACCAACCGAATTCCAAGATGACTTCATTTTTATTCCTGGTATAAGAAAAGATAAAAAGAAGGTGATACTTTGTTGGGAATATGGCGGCCGGAGAAGAATAAACCAACCGAATTCCAAGATGACTTCATTTTATTCCTGGTATAAGAAAGATAAAAAAGAAGGTGATACTTTGTTGTGGAATATGGCGGCCGGAGTAGAATAAACCAACCGAATTCCAAGATGACTTCATTTTATTCCTGTTATAAGAAAAAAAAAAAAAGAAGGTGATACTTTGTTGTGGAATATGGCGGCGGAGTAGAATAAACCAACCGAATTCCAAGATGACTTCATTTTATTCCTGTTATAAGAAAAAGATAAAAAAGAAGGTGATACTTTGTTGTGGAATATGGCGGCCGGAGTAGAATAAACCAACCGAATTCCAAGATGACTTCATTTTTTTCCTGGTATTTTATTCCTGGTATAAGAAAAGAAAAAAAATTCCAAGGTGATATTTTGTTGTGAAAAGATAATATGGCGGCCGGAGTAGAATAAACCAAATTAGAATTCCAAGATGACTTCATTTTATTCCTGGTATAAGAAAAGATAAAAAAAAGGTGATACTTTGTTGTGGAATATGGCGGCCGGAGTAGAATAAACCAACCGAATTCCAAGATGACTTTCATTTTATTCCTGTTATAAGAAAAGATAAAAAAAAGAAGGTGATACTTTGTTGTGGAATATGGCGGCCGGAGTAGAATAAACCAACCGAATTCCAAGATGACTTCATTTTATTCCTGGTATAAGAAAAGATAAAAAAGAAGGTGATACTTTGTTGTGGAATATGGCGGCCGGAGTAGAATAAACCAACCGAATTCAAGATGACTTCATTTTTATTCCTGGTATAAGAAAAGATAAAAAAGAAGGTGATACTTTGTTGTGGAATATGGCGGCCGGAGTAGAATAAACCAACCAATTCCAAGATGACTTCATTTTATTCCTGGTATAAGAAAAGATAAAAAGAAGGTGATTTTTGTTTGGAATTCCTGGTAGAATAAACCAACCGAATTACAAGATAAAATTCCTGGTATAAGAAAAGATAAAAAAGAAGGTGATTTTGTTGTGGAATATGGCGGCCGGAGTAGAATAAACCAACCGAATTCCAAGATGACTTCATTTTATTCCTGGTATAAGAAAAGATAAAAAAGAAGGTGATAATTTTGTTTTATTCTGTGAATATGGCGGCCTTTGTTGAGTAGAATAAACCAACCGAATTCCAAGATGACTTCATTTTATTCCTGGTATAAGAAAAGATAAAAAAGAAGGTGATACTTTGTTGTGGAATATGGCGGCCGGAGTAGAATAAACCAACCGAATTCCAAGATGACTTCATTTTATTCCTGGTATAAGAAAAGATAAAAAAGAAGGTGATACTTTGTTGTGGAATATGGCGGCCGGAGTAGAATAAACCAACCGAATTCCAAGATGACTTCATTTTATTCCTGGTATAAGAAAAGATAAAAAAGAAGGTGATATTTTGTTGATGAATATGGCGGCCGGAGTAGAATAAACCAACCGAATTCCAAGATGACTTCATTTTATTCCTGTTATAAGAAAAGATAAAAAAGAAGGTGATACTTTGTTGTGGAATATGGCGGCCAACCGAATTCAAGATGAGTAGAATAAACCAACCTTTGAATTCCAAAATGACTTTCATTTTATTCCTGTTATAAGAAAAGATAAAAAAAAAGGGTGATACTTTTTGTGAATATGGCGGCCGGAGTAGAATAAACCAACCGAATTCCAAGATGACTTCATTTTATTCCTGTTATAAGAAAAGATAAAAAAGAAGGTGATACTTTGTTGTGGAATATGGCGGCCGGAGTAGAATAAACCAACCGAATTCCAAGATGACTTCATTTTATTCCTGTTATAAGAAAAGATAAAAAAGAAGGTGATACTTTGTTGTGGAATATGGCGGCCGGAGTAGAATAAACCAACCGAATTCCAAGATGACTTCATTTTATTCCTGTTATAAGAAAAGATAAAAAAGAAGGTGATACTTTGTTGTGGAATATGGCGGCCGGAGTAGAATAAACCAACCGAATTCCAAGATGACTTCCGTTTTATTCCTGTTATAAGAAAAAATAAAAAGAAGGTGATATTTTGTTGTAAGAATATGGCGGCCGGAGTAGAATAAACCAACCGAATTCCAAATGACTTCATTTTATTCCTGGTATAAGAAAAGATAAAAAGAAGGTGATACTTTGTTGTGGAATATGGCGGCCGGAGTAGAATAAACCAACCGAATTCCAAGATGACTTCATTTTATTCCTGTTATAAGAAAAGATAAAAAGAAGGTGATACTTTGTTGGTGAATATGGCGGCTGGAGTAGAATAAACCAACCGAATTTTAAAAATGACTTCATTTTTATTCCTGTTATAAGAAAAGATAAAAAAGAAGGTGATATTTTGTTGTGGAAATATGGCGGCCGGAGTAGAATAAACCAACCGAATTCCAAGATGATTTCATTTTATTCCTGGTATAAGAAAAGAATAAAAAAATAAACCAACCAAGGTGATAATTTGTTGGTGGAATAAAAAAAGAAGGTGGCGGCCGGGAGTAGAATAAACCAACCGAATTCCAAAATGACTTCATTTTATTCCTGGTATAAGAAAAGATAAAAAGAAGGTGATATTTTGTTGTGGAATATGGCGGCCGGAGTAGAATAAACCAACCGAATTCCAAGATGACTTCATTTTTATTCCTGGTATAAGAAAAGATAAAAAAGAAGGTGATACTTTGTTGTGAATATGGCGGCCGGAGTAGAATAAACCAACCGAATTCAAAATGACTTCATTTTATTCCTGGTATAAGAAAAGATAAAAAAGAGAAGGTGATATTTTGTTGTGGAATATGGCGGCCGGAGTAGAATAAACCAACCGAATTCCAAGATGACTTCATTTTATTCCTGTTATAAGAAAAGATAAAAAGAAGGTGATACTTTGTTGTGAATATGGCGGCCGGAGTAGAATAAACCAACCGAATTCCAAAATGACTTCATTTATTCCTGTTATAAGAAAAGATAAAAAGAAGGTGATACTTTGTTGTGAATATGGCGGCCGGAGTAGAATAAACCAACCGAATTCCAAGATGACTTCATTTTATTCCTGTTATAAGAAAAGATAAAAAAGAAGGTGATAAACCAACGGCGAAGAATAAACCAACCGAATTCCAAGATGATTTTTATTCCTGGTATAAAAAAGATAAAAAAGAAGGTGATAATTTGTTGTGGAATATGGCGGCTGGAGTAGAATAAAACCAACCGAATTCCAAGATGACTTCATTTTTATTCCTGGTATAAGAAAAGATAAAAAAGAAGGTGATATTTTGTTGTGGAATATGGCGGCCGGAGTAGAATAAACCAACCGAATTCCAAAATGACTTCATTTTATTCCTGTTATAAGAAAAGATAAAAAAGGTGAATAATTTGTTGGTGAATATGGCGGCCGGAGTAGAATAAACCAACCGAATTCCAAAATGACTTCATTTTTATTCCTGGTATAAGAAAAGATAAAAAAGAAGGTGATATTTTGTTGTGGAATATGGCGGCTGGAGTAGAATAAACCAACCGAATTCAAAATGATTTCATTTTATTCCTGGTATAAGAAAAGATAAAAAACCAACCGAAGGTGATATTTTAGTTGGTGAATATGGCGGCCGGAGTAGAATAAACCAACCGAATTCCAAAATGACTTCCATTTTATTCCTGGTATAAGAAAAGATAAAAAAGAAGGTGATATTTTGTTGTGGAATATGGCGGCTGGAGTAGAATAAACCAACCGAATTCCAAAATGACTTCATTTTATTCCTGGTATAAGAAAAGATAAAAAGAAGGTGATACTTTGTTGTGAATATGGCGGCCGGAGTAGAATAAACCAACCGAATTCCAAGATGACTTCATTTTTTATTCCTGGTATAAGAAAAGATAAAAAAAGAAGGTGATACTTTGTTGTGAATATGGCGGCCGGAGTAGAATAAACCAACCGAATTCCAAGATGACTTCATTTTATTCCTGGTATAAGAAAAGATAAAAAAGAAGGTGATACTTTTGTTATTATGGCGGCCGGAGTGGAATAAACCAACCGAATTCCAAGATGAAATTCCTGGTATAAGAAAAGATAAAAAAGAAGGTGATACTTTGTTGTGAATATGGCGGCTGAGTAGAATAAACCAACCGAATTCCAAAATGATACTTCCGTTTTATTCCTGGTATAAGAAAAGATAAAAAAAAAGAAGGTGATACTTTGTTGGTGAATATGGCGGCCGGAGTAGAATAAACCATTTGAATTCCAAAAATTCCTGGTAAAAAAAGATAAAAAGAAGGTGATACTTTATTCCTGGTATAAGAAAAGATAAAAAAAAAAAAGGTGATATTTGTTGGTGAATATGGCGGCTGGAGTAGAATAAACCAACCGAATTCCAAAATGATTTCCGTTTTATTCCTGGTATAAGAAAAGATAAAAAAAAAGGTGATATTTTGTTGTGTGAATATGGCGGCTGGAGTAGAATAAACCAACCGAATTCCAAAATGACTTCATTTTATTCCTGGTATAAGAAAAGATAAAAAAAGGTGATATTTTGTTGGTGAATATGGCGGCTGGAGTAGAATAAACCAACCGAATTCCAAGATGATTTCATTTTATTCCTGGTATAAGAAAAGATAAAAAAAGAAGGTGATATTTTGTTGGTGAATATGGCGGCCGGAGTAGAATAAACCAACCGAATTCCAAGATGACTTCATTTTTATTCCTGGTATAAGAAAAGATAAAAAAGAAGGTGATACTTTGTTGGTGAATATGGCGGAATAAACCAAACCAACCGTGTTAAGATGATTCATTTTATTCCTGTAGAAAAATAAAAAAGGTGATAATTTGTTGTGGAAATGGCGGCCGGAGTAGAATAAACCAACCGAATTCCAAGATGACTTTATTCCCTGGTATAAGAAAAGATAAAAAGAAGGTGATATTTTGTTGGTGAATATGGCGGCTGGAGTAGAATAAACCAACCGAATTCCAAGATGACTTCATTTTATTCCTGGTATAAGAAAAGATAAAAAGAAGGTGATATTTTGTTGGTGAATATGGCGGCCGGAGTAGAATAAACCAACCGAATTCCAAAATGATTTCATTTTATTCCTGGTATAAGAAAAGATAAAAAAGAAGGTGATAATTTGTTGGTGAATATGGCGGCTGGAGTAGAATAAACCAACCGAATTCAAAATTTATTTCCTTTTATTCCTTTGTTATAAATATGAAAAGATAAAAAAACCGAAGGTGATATTTTATTTGTGAATATGGCGGAATATGGCGGCGGGAGTAGAATAAACCAACCGAATTCCAAAATGATTTCATTTTATTCCTGGTATAAGAAAAGATAAAAAAAGAAGGTGATACTTTGTTGGTGAATATGGCGGCCGGAGTAGAATAAACCAACCGAATTCAAAAATGACTTCATTTTATTCCTGGTATAAGAAAAGATAAAAAAAAGGTGATACTTTGTTGTGAATATGGCGGCTGAGTAGAATAAACCAACCGAATTCCAAAATGACTTCATTTTATTCCTGGTATAAGAAAAGATAAAAAAGAAGGTGATACTTTGTTGTGGAATATGGCGGCCGGAGTAAATAAAACCAAACTGAATTCAAAATGACTTCATTTTATTCCTGGTATAAGAAAAGATAAAAAAAAGAAGGTGATATTTGTTGTTGGTGAATATGGCGGAATAAACCAACCGAATTCCAAGAGAATAAACCAACCGAATTACAAAATGATTTCAAAACCAACTGAATATTCCTGGTATAAGAAAAGATAAAAAAGAAGGTGATATTTTGTTGGTGAATATGGCGGCTGGAGTAGAATAAACCAACCGAATTCCAAAAATGATTTCATTTTATTCCTGGTATAAGAAAAGATAAAAAGAAGGTGATATTTTGTTGTGGAATTGGCGGCCGGAGTAGAATAAACCATATGGCGGCATTTTATTCCTGAAGAAAAGATAAAAAAGAAGGTAATACTTTGTTGAATATGGCGGCGGAAATAAACCAAAATTCAAGATGACTTCATTCCTTTATTCCTGGTATAAGAAAAGATAAAAAAAACCGAAGGTGATATTTTTGTTGGTGAATATGGCGGCTGGAGTAGAATAAACCAACCGAATTCCAAAATGATTTCCGTGTTATTCCTGGTATAAGAAAAGATAAAAAAAGAAGGTGATATTTTGTTGGTGAATATGGCGGCTGGAGTAGAATAAACCAACCGAATTCCAAAATGACTTCATTTTATTCCTGGTATAAGAAAAGATAAAAAAGAAGGTGATATTTTGTTGGTGAATATGGCGGCCGGAGTAGAATAAACCAACCGAATTCCAAAATGATTTCATTTTATTCCTGGTATAAGAAAAGATAAAAAGAAGGTGATAATTTGTTGGTGAATATGGCGGCCGGAGTAGAATAAACCAACCGAATTCCAAAATGATTTCCGTTTATTCCTGGTATAAGAAAAGATAAAAAAAGAAGGTGATATTTTGTTGGTGAATATGGCGGCTGGAGTAGAATAAACCAACCGAATTCCAAAATGACTTCCGTTTATTCCTGGTATAAAAAGAAAAGATAAAAAAAAACCGTGATATTTTTTTGGTGAATATGGCGGAATATGGCGGCTGAGTAGAATAAACCAACCGAATTCAAAATGACTTCCGTTTTATTCCTGTTATAAGAAAAGATAAAAAAGAAGGTGATATTTTGTTGGTGAATATGGCGGCCGGAGTAGAATAAACCAACCGAATTCCAAAATGATTTCATTTTATTCCTGGTATAAGAAAAGATAAAAAAGAAGGTGATATTTTGTTGTGAATATGGCGGCTGGAGTAGAATAAACCAACCGAATTCCAAAATGACTTCATTTTATTCCTGGTATAAGAAAAGATAAAAAAGAAGGTAATAATTAGTTGGTGAATATGGCGGCTGGAGTAGAATAAACCAACCGAATTCCAAAATGATTTCCGTGTTATTCCTGGTATAAGAAAAGATAAAAAAGAAGGTGATATTTTGTTGGTGAATATGGCGGCTGGAGTAGAATAAACCAACCGAATTCTAAAATGATTTCCGTGTTATTCCTGGTATAAGAAAAGATAAAAAAGAAGGTGATATTTTGTTGGTGAATATGGCGGCTGGAGTAGAATAAACCAACCGAATTCAAAATGATTTCATTTTATTCCTGTTATAAGAAAAGATAAAAAAGAAGGTGATAATTTTGTTGTGAATATGGCGGCCGGAGTAGAATAAACCAACCGAATTCCAAAATGATTTCCGTTTTATTCCTGTTATAAGAAAAGATAAAAAAAGAAGGTGATATTTTGTTGTGGAATATGGCGGCTGAGTAGAATAAACCAACCGAATTCCAAAATGATTTCATTTTATTCCTGGTATAAGAAAAGATAAAAAAAGGTGAACTTTGTGAATATTTTGTTGGTGAATATGGCGGCTGGAGTAGAAAAAACCAACCGAATTCCAAAATGATTTCATTTTATTCCTGGTATAAGAAAAGATAAAAAGAAGGTGATAATTTGTTGATGAATATGGCGGCTGGAGATAGAAATAAACCAACCGAATTCCAAAATGATTTCATTTTATTCCTGTATATAAGAAAAGATAAAAAAGAAGGTGATATTTTGTTGTGGAATATGGCGGCCGGAGTAGAATAAACCAACCGAATTCCAAAATGATTTCATTTTTATTCCTGGTATAAGAAAAGATAAAAAAGAAGGTGATATTTTGTTGGTGAATATGGCGGCTTTGGAGAGAATAAACCAACCGAATTCCAAAATGATTTCATTTTATTCCTGGTATAAGAAAAGATAAAAAAAAGGTGATATTTGTTGTGGAATATGGCGGCCGGAGTAGAATAAACCAACCGAATTCCAAAATGATTTCATTTTATTCCTGTTATAAGAAAAGATAAAAAAGAAGGTGATAATTTTGTTGTTGAATATGGCGGCTGGAGTAGAATAAACCAACCGAATTCCAAAATGATTTCATTTTATTCCTGTTATAAGAAAAGATAAAAAAAGAAGGTGATATTTTGTTGGTGAATATGGCGGCTGGAGTAGAATAAACCAACCGAATTCCAAAATGATTTCATTTTATTCCTGGTATAAGAAAAGAAAAAAAGGAAATATTTGCCGGAGAATAAACCAACCGAATATAAAACCAACCGAATTCCAAGATGACTTCATTTTTATTCCTGAATAAGAAAAGATAAAAAAAGAAGGTGATATTTTGTTGTGGAATATGGCGGCCGGAGAGAATAAACCAACCGAATTCCAAAATGATTTCCTTTTATTCCTGGTATAAGAAAAGATAAAAAAGAAGGTGATATTTTGTTGTGGAATATGGCGGCTGGAGTAGAATAAACCAACCGAATTCCAAAATGATTTCCTTTTATTCCTGGTATAAGAAAAGATAAAAAGAAGGTGATATTTTGTTGGTGAATATAAACCAACCGGCGATGACTTCCTTTATTCCTGAGTAGAATAAAAGATAAAAAGAATTAATTTGTTGTGGAATATGGCGGCCGGAGTAGAATTTCCAAGATTTATTTTATTCCTGTTATAAGAAAAGATAAAAAAAGAAGGTGATATTTTGTTGTTGAATATGGCGGCTGGAGTAGAATAAACCAACCGAATTCCAAAATGATTTCATTTTTATTCCTGGTATAAGAAAAGATAAAAAAGAAGGTGATATTTTGTTGTGAATATGGCGGCTGGAGTAGAATAAACCAACCGAATTCCAAAATGATTTCATTTTTATTCCTGGTATAAGAAAAGATAAAAAAAGGTGATATTTTGTTGATAAAAAGAATATGGCGGCTGGAGTAGAATAAACCAACCGAATTCCAAAATGATTTCATTTTTATTCCTGGTATAAGAAAAGATAAAAAAGAAGTGATATTTTGTTGTGGAATATGGCGGCTGGAGTAGAATAAACCAACCGAATTCCAAAATGATTTCATTTTATTCCTGTTATAAGAAAAGATAAAAAAAGGTGATACTTTGTTGGTGAATATGGTGAATATTGATTGTTGGTGAATATGGCGGCTGGATGGCGGCCGTAGAATAAACCAACCGAATTCCAAAATGATTTCATTTTTATTCCTGTTATAAGAAAAGATAAAAAAAGAAGGTGATAATTTGTAGTTGAATATGGCGGCTGGTTTAGAAGAAACCAACCGAATTCCAAAATGATTTCCATTTTATTCCTATTATTAGAAAAGATAAAAAAGAAGGTGATATTTTGTTGTTGAATATGGTGGCTGGAATAGAATAAACCAACCGAATTCCAAAATGATTTCCTTTTTATTCCTGTTATAAGAAAAAAAAGATAAAAAAGAAGGTGATATTTTGTTTTGGAATATGGCGGCCGGAATAGAATAAACCAACCGAATTCAAAAACAATTTCCAAGATTTTTTATTCCTGTTATAAGAAAAGATAAAAAGAAGGTGATACTTTGTTGTGGAATATGGCGGCAGAAGAATAAACCAACCGAATTCCAAAATGATTTCCTTTTATTCCTGGTATAATTCCTGAAAAGAAAAAAAAAGAAGGTGATATTTTGTTGGTGAATATGGCGGCTGGAGTAGAATAAACCAACTGAATTCCAAAATGATTTCCTTTTATTCCTGGTATAAGAAAAGATAAAAAGAAGGTGATATTTTGTTGTGGAATATGGCGGCTGGAGTAGAATAAACCAACCGAATTCCAAAATGATTTCATTTTATTCCTGGTATAAGAAAAAAGATAAAAAAGAAGGTGATATTTTGTTGTGGAATATGGCGGCTGGAGTAGAATAAACCAACCGAATTCCAAAATGATTCCTTTTATTCCTGTTATAAGAAAAGATAAAAAGAAGGTGATAATTTTGTTGTGGAATATGGCGGCCGGAGTAGAATAAACCAACCGAATTCCAAAATGATTTCCTTTTTATTCCTGTTATAAGAAAAGATAAAAAAGAAGGTGATATTTTGTTGTTGAATATGGCGGCTGGAGTAGAATAAACCAACCGAATTCCAAAATGATTTCCTTTTATTCCTGTTATAAGAAAAGATAAAAAAGAAATTGACATTTTGTTGTGGAATATGGCGGCTGGAGTAGAATAAACCAACCGAATTCAAAATGATTTCATTTTATTCCTGGTATAAGAAAAGATAAAAAAGAAGGTGATATTTGTTGTTGGAATATGGCGGCTAAAAAGGGTGATATTTTGTTGGTGAATATGGCGGTTGAGAATAGAATAAACCAACCGAATTCCAAAATGATTTTCCGTTTATTCCTGTTATAAGAAAAAAGAAGAAGGTAAAAAATGAAGGTTCCAAAATGATTCATTTTTCCTGGTGAATATGGCGGCTGGAATAGAATAAACCAACCGAATTCCAAAATGATTTCCTTTTTATTCCTGTTATAAGAAAAGATAAAAAAGAAGGTGATATTTTGTTGATGAATATGGCGGCTGGAGTAGAATAAACCAACCGAATTCCAAGATGACTTCATTTTATTCCTGTTATAAGAAAAGATAAAAAAGAAGGTGATATTTTGTTGATGAATATGGCGGCTGGAATAGAATAAACCAACCGAATTCCAAAATGACTTTTTCCTGGTATTTTATTCCTTTTTATTGTGGAATATGAAAAGAATAAAAAGAAAAGTGATATTTTGTTGTGGAATATGGCGGCTGGAGTAGAATAAACCAACTGAATTTTGATGTGGTATAAGAATATGGCGGCCGGAGTAGAATAAACCAACCGAATTCAAAATGATTTCCTTTTTTATTCCTGGTATAAGAAAAGATAAAAAAGAAGGTGATATTTTGTTGTGGAATATGGCGGCTGGAGTAGAATAAACCAACCGAATTCCAAAATGATTTCATTTTATTCCTGGTATAAGAAAAAGATAAAAAAAAAGAAGGTGATATTTTGTTGGTGAATATGGCGGCTGGAGTAGAATAAAACCAACCGAATTCCAAAATGATTTCATTTTTTTCCTGTTATAAGAAAAGATAAAAAAGAAGGTGATAATTTTGTTGTGAATATGGCGGCTGGAGTAGAATAAACCAACCGAATTCCAAAAATGATTTCATTTAATTCCTGTTATAAGAAAATTCCTGGTAAAAAAAGATAAAAAGAAGGTGATATTTTGTTGTTGAATATGGCGGCTGAGTAGAATAAACCAACCGAATTCCAAAATGATTTCCATTTTATTCCTGGTTATAAGAAAAGAAAAAAGAAGGTGATAAATATGGCGGCCGGAGTAGAATAAACCAACCAATGATATTTTTATTCCTGTTAAGAAAGATGAATATACTTTATTGTGGAATATGGCGGCTGGAGTAGAATAAACCAACCGAATTCCAAAATGACTTCATTTTTATTCCTGTTATAAGAAAAGATAAAAAAAGAAGGTGATATTTGTTGTGAATATGGCGGCCGGAGTAGAATAAACCAACCGAATTCCAAAATGACTTCATTTTATTCCTGTTATAAGAAAAGATAAAAAAGAAGGTGATAATTTGTTGTGGAATATGGCGGCTGGAGTAGAATAAACCAACCGAATTCCAAATGACTTCATTTATTCCTGTTATAAGAAAAGATAAAAAGAAGGTGATATTTTGTTGTGGAATATGGCGGCTGGAGTAGAATAAACCAACCAATTCCAAAATGATTTCAATTTTATTCCTGGTATAAGAAAAGATAAAAAGAAAAGATGATATTTTGTTGTGGAATATGGCGGCCGGAGTAGAATAAACCAAACTGGCGGACTTCATTTTATTCCTGGTATAAGAAAAGATAAAAAAGAATAAACGGCAACCCAACCGAATTCCAAAATGACTTCATTTTATTCCTGTTATAAGAAAAGATAAAAAAGAAGGTGATATTTTGTTGTGGAATATGGCGGCCGGAGTAGAATAAACCAACCAAATGACTTTTTTATTCCTGTTATAAGATGATAAAAAAGGTCATTTTTATTCCTGGAATAAGAAAAGATAAAAAAAAAATTATTCATTGTAAAACCCAGTAACAAAATACTTCATTTTTGTTATGCATGGCTTATGGCTATATAATGTTGAAACACCTGTTCTCCTGCGATTACCAAAGTTAATCAGAATTGAGCCTGGTCAGTATTTGAGATGGGTGACTGCTTAGGAATACCAGTTGCTGTAAGCTTGGATGTCTGGGTGGTGTAATGGATAATGGCTCAGAATTGGAAATTGAGAGTCAGTTCAATTCCAGTTGGGTTTGTTTATATTCACTTACATGCAAATACCCTTGGGAAATGTATAAACCCACCTCTTCTCCCCACATCTATGGGTTATTTATTAGGACTTTTACTGGAAAATCACTATTATCTCAAAAAAAAAAAATAATAATCTTACATCCTGAAAAAAGACTGATAAGCTGTAAAAAGCCAAATGAATGAATCAATTTAACATCTTAAAGTATAATGAATTTACAATCCATTATGACAGATTATAATTTTATATATATATATATATATATAAAAAGCAAAATCAAATAAAAGCATCTAAGCACTCTAAAGAAGAACAAGGAAAAAGAAATGTCACTGTTGAATCTTCTGAGTTCATTATGTGACAAGTGTCATACCAAGACAGAACTCCCACATCCAAGTGTACAAAAACAAACTAGCAAGAAATTTAAACGACTGTCTCCTAGGGTGTTAAGAGCCTTTTGATAGGCAACGGTATCAACATTTATGTATAAAAGGTTTACACCAACCACTTTATCTCTGAGAACATCTTGACGTCATTTTGTTTAGTTAGTCCCAAAAAAGAAGAGTGACAAAGGGAAATAATGAAGAATGCTGAAATTTCCAGTTTAACAAGAGGATGTTTTTTTTTTTAATCATTTTACCCCAAGAAAGGTAATAAAGCCACTAAGATACAAAGGGTTACTAGAAGTGGAAGGGAATAAAAAAAGACTTTAGTCAGGAGAAAGGACAAAAAAACACAGGGAAACCTCACTCTTTATTCAAAAGACAAGTGGGAGGATTTTCCTCGCTGTTTATGACAAATGCGTAAATAATTGATATTTCGGTTGTACATCGAAGGAGTCCGTAAATAATGTCGAACTCTTACTTACCTTCACAAATGATTTATTGGATACCAATTCTTTTGCCTTCATATACATTTGTTTTTACTAAAAAAAAAAATTTTTTTTTTTTTGTGATTTTGCTTCAAGCATTCCATACATTTCCCAAAATTATCTTCATGAACATTGTGAATTATTTTGTGTTGTGGTGATGAACACACCTCTCCAGAAGATGGCTTGGACGTTCAAATACATACAGACTGACGCCGAGTATCGTCAGCAGGAGGAGAGGAAATAGAGGTAGGAGGAACTTATGCTACGATTGTAGTACCTGTTCCGTGTCGGTGGCCTCTTTCCCACTACACTGTTGCGTGGACAGAATCCTCGGTCTTGTTCCGTAAAATCTGTTCCGTAGCGTTGGTATGACCGGCGATGACGAGCTTAGACAAGCTCTGACCAGCTAAGACAAAATTCTGACCAGCTTAGTCAACCTAAGACCAGCGGCCTGAGGGGAAACACTCAGGGCCCAACGTTAAAAACCGACCTTGTGTCACAACCTGGCTCAGTGGGATAATCACTAACCTCCCCAGGCGGTCGGATGTGGCACAAGGCCGAGTTTACTTTGGGGTATCCGAGACCGTAGGCTCGGCCAAAAATTCCCTGTAGACCCCGTATAAAATGGGGTCATGTAGCTGTTTCCCGAGACGAGACTCTATCCTTCGTCTGGTGATACTCTCTGCCTGGGAAACACTCAGGGTCAACATTAAAACAGACCTTGTGTCACAACCTGGCTCAGTAGTATATTCATAAACCGCCCCAGGCGGTTGAATGTGGCACAAGGCCGAGTTTATTTTGGGGCATCTGAGCCCGTAGGCTCGGCCAAAATTTCCCTGTAGACCCCGTAAAAATGGGGTCGGGGAGCTGTCTCCCGAGATCAGAATCTGCCCTTCGACATAGTCCCGTCTGGGGGTTCTCTATGCCCAGGGGCAGAGAGACTGACCAGCACACTTCTGAAGTAATCTGGCTCAGTGTGTGGGGGGTGTCAAAGTAAATCCAAGGATGGAAAGGTAAAGGGTTCGAGATCGAGCTTATCTGTCAACTACTGATTTAAGCGTGACTACTTCAACACCAAGCGAGATACTACTTCTTCAATGTGTTATCTTCATTCAATGCAATGAAGACAATATTTTAATATATTATCGTTCACCCTAAACCAAACCTAAGATTCACACAAGGTAGACGGTTACTAAATGTTTCTTTCAAGAGCGTACAAGGAGAGAGGATAGAGGTGCATGTTTTCAGAATATGTAGGATAGAGAAATGTTGACGTAACAATGATCTTAACGGTTAGGGAAGCATAATTTAGGGCAGATTTGCCGAACCACTGACCCACAGGTCATAAAGATACGCATCATCAAATTTTAGTTACCCAAGATGAGTCAGTGAAGTGACGTACTGAAATATGGCTCGAGCTGAAATATATATATATATATATATATATATATATATATATACGAATGTAATGGGAACGAAAATAATATCAATTCTAACGTTCACAGCATTAATTCAAAAGAGGGCTCAATACCAAGAGTAAAGCAATAATTATTTATTATAATTTTTACATACGGACAAAATCAACTTACTCACTACAAAGTTGAATTCTTGTTTCGATGCGTTTGCATCTCGATTGGTTCACACTAGCCGAGATTCAAATGCATCGAAACAAGACTGCATCTTTGTTGTAAGTTTTATATCCGTGCACAGAAAAATTATAAAGTAAATTTCTTTTGTTTTTATTCTGTATACACCTATCATATTCTTGTATATATATATATATATATATATATATATATATATATATATATACACAAGTATATGATTGGTGTATACATGAACAAAGAAATAACCAAAACTACTATTCTTAAAAGGTGCTCAATACACAAAAAAGCAAATATCATTTATTCGAAAATTATAGCATAAATATGTTATAAAATCATTACAAAAATACCCATTTTGTTTCAACAGTTCTGGTTTCGTATTGAGTGATCATGTTGAATGTAGAAATTTATATATATATATATATATATATACATATATATATATAATCAATTCTCCCAAAGCAAGGCGATAATTCCACTAACACGCAATCGGGCTACAGGGATGAATTAGAATCAAAAGAAGAGACCGGAAGTCCGATCCTAAACAGAAAACAAGGGATAAACTTCTGCCCCTGTTTATAGAATCAACCCTCAGGACCCGCCTTTGATACTCGTGCGGCATGCGTTAAGCTGACTGCAACAAATTATGAACCACGAAATTAAAATTTTAGCAACTAAGATGCATCAATATGTTTTTTTCACAAAAAAAATATCAATAATCATCTGGGATACCGTTTTCTGCCTGCCATCAACATGGCTGATTCTAACCTTGAGGAAAGTGACTTGTTGCACCTTCTCTTTTAATATAAAATTAATTATACTCCCATAGTGTTTTGATCCCAGTTTGTGGGTTAATTATTGGCCGATAAGCGGGAGCCTAGCAGGGGCTACGACCCTGTGTCAGGGTGAAATTGGAAATAACAGCAATTAAGAGGTGGTTCTACGCTCCTCACAACCTCAAGATCAGAGGCTTTGATACCCAGATCGAGAGAAAAATCGTGGTCTACTTTGTGCTGATTAAGAGTTTATTAAGTTTTCGAAATCAAAGGACGAGACGTTTTCGATTGCATTATAGGTACACATACAGTCTACATAGGAAATAACGTTTTCTGCACAATTTTATAGTTGACATCTTTAAAAAAAATCATCTTTTAAGAATCATCTCAAATAGGGCCAATGCAAAGATTTCCAAATAGATTCTGAATTATGAAACACCACCCATTTTTCTAAGTAAAGTTCAATTTTTGCCAACGTTTTTTTCTTTTAGATCATGTATCTTTCGATAATAACTGAAAGAGGCAGATTTGTTTCTCCGCCGTAGGTTGCACTTTCTGCAGTAGACCAGTTGCTATCCAAGGCTATAGAACGTGGTCTGTCCTGCTATTTATATAGCTTTTATAAGAAGACGATCCATTATATACCTTTCCCAAGGTTATTAGCATGCAAGTGAATGTAATGAAGTCGATTTGAATTCGAACTCGGCTCTCCGATTCTTCAATCCGAACCGCTATCCATTACTCCACCGTGCCATGTCTAGTGGATGTCAGTTATCAGTTATCTCCTGTTAATTTCCCTCTCCAGGTTGCCATTTCTTTTTGCAGTAAACCAGTTAACATCTAAGAATATAGAACGCGGGCTGTCCTGCTATTTTACCCATAGCTGGGGGGCAAGAAGACGAGGATTCATACTTTTCCTAAATGTATTAGCATGTAAGTGAATGTAATGGATTCGAATGGAATTCGAACTCGGCTCTCCGATTCTTCAATCCGAGCCACTATCCATTACTCCATCGTTCTATGTCTAATGGATACCACTTGTCAGATATCTCCTGTTAATTCCCCATTCCAAGTTCTTCCCTGCCTTAACCAGGTATTGTACTCAGGAACTTTGGGTCCTGTCACTGGATCTAACTAACGGTTTTATCCACTCTGTCATGTGTCCTTGATGACACATGGCACGTGGAACTAGAACAGTCTACCCCATCGAGCGAAATAAAGGGTTCAGTACGACATTCCATACCTGAAGAAGGCCGGAACGTTTCAAGTCTGAATGAAAAATAGAGCGAATGTATGTAAATAATTAACTCTATATAATTAACATGTAAGCCCCTTTTTTCAAATTTTTTTTTTTTTTTCTATAAATATTTTCATGGTATACTTGTTGTTATGATGTTTCCTCTGTGGTACCTAGACCTAATGAATTTAAGTGCAGTACTAGATATATTCCCAAATTCTGTTTTCTAAAGTATTTCCCCCTTGTGAAACATGTTATAAGAATCCTATTTTCCACTCAACTTGAATCAGCAAATATTTATATGCACTTTCAATTGTTATCTTCATTCTTCTCAATTATTGTTTATTTATTGTTTTCTAGTCTTTGCAGTGTCTTTTTTTCTTCTAACTTCCCCAAATACTAAGTGTCTTATTGCTTTGTTGAAATAGTTTTCTGTGAAATGATTAAAAAAACAATTCTAAATTGTTTGTTTTTACAGTCGTTTCGTGTCTGCAATTAAGTACATGTTTCGAATTGTCTACATAATTTTTACGGTTTGTAAATATCATTCAGGCCAACACTTTATGTTTTGTTCATAAGAAAAATGAAAATTTTTTAAAAATTTGCAATTTGAATAATCTTTTGTAATAAAACTTTCCATCCTTTTGAAAAAAAAAAAAAAAAAAAAAAACATACGATTCCTTTGGAAGAGCGCCAAAATAAAGCAAGAATAAAATAAAATAAATAAAAACAAAAATAAATAAAAACCAGATGTTTTTTTAAATTTCCACATTCCATCTGGTAGTTTTTTCTATCATTTTGCATTTGTATATCATAAAGTTTAGAAGACAAAATTGTAAAAAAAAAAAAAATCATGAACTTAACAATTTGAAGAAACATCGCAGAATAATTCTAATAATCTCAATTGTAACCCCCATCTCATCAACCACATCCACTCATCACATTTCTCGACCTTTTTATTCTAAAATATGGAATTACAAAAAGCATGGACCAACATGCTTTCACTGGTTGGCTTCAGTAAAAAAAAAATATTAAAATTCTCCTTCAGTCGTCATCTTTGCCACAGAAAAAAAAAAGACTTTTATGTTTTAATCAGGAAGGGATGTGCAAATTCAGGTTTCAGGGAATTCAAAAAAGAATTCCATTTAAATCCTAGTAAATAGAAAAGAAATTGTTTTCCCATGGACTACGATAAGACTGAGATCTTGAAGGCGGTCTGAGATATAGAACTGGTTACCAATCGTTTGAAAGAATCGATCTTATTATTTTAGGTAGCGTGACAGGACAGTGGGCGAATTCAGGACGTTAGATTTCAAGCTGCGCTTAATACACGAAACGCAGAATAAATGCACCTATTAGTATCCAAAACAATGACAATTTATAAAAAGAAAACAGAATGTGATGAATTTGAATTTTTTACAATCTCCAAAAGACAGAATTTGTATTAAAGAGAAAATGGCTAAAAAAAATCTTTGTTTGGAAAGTGCAGGGAACAATAGACAACAAGAAAGTGCTACTCCTCAATCTGGCAATGAAATTTAGTTTTCAGTTGTTTAAGACTTTGTATGGTCAATTATATTAAACACTTTTATTGTTCTCAAAATATCACATGATCGCATCGTTTTCTGTCTGAGTATTTCCACATTATTGAATAAATATATTTTATATCTTAAGACATTTTATGTTTATACATTCTTTTTATGGATACAAATATTTAAGTAAATTCTCTGATTATAATAAACAGTAATTAAACAACATTTACCGGCCTGAATGTCTTTAGAAATTTTCACTAAAAAATATTCATCCTTCGACAGGATTCGAACCTGTGTCCTATAGTTAACCGTCAATTAGCTTGACGTATTCTTTAACCATTTGGCCTGGAGCAATATTCGGTTAGCAAGGTCAAATTTACTATATTTAAACTTTAATCTTCCATTATCTCACCCGTTTCATATCTTATCATGGCGTATCAAATGTAAACAAATGATGTCAACATTATGAAAATGACAAAGTCCGACAATTATTTTTTGACATTTTATGTTTATACATTTTTTTTATAGTACAAATAAAAAATCCTCAAGTTTATTTCAGTATTAAACAAATTTATTGTTGAATTTCTGTAAAAAATTCTCCGGACATTCAGGCCGGAATGTATTGTTGTAATAATACGGAACCGTCATTTTTTTATAAACAGAATTTACAGGGAATTTCAAAAATTCTGGCCTTTTTATAAATTCTTTTATAATTGTTTTTCTTATACCGTTTTATCCCTCATGATACATGTCACAACACACAATTCTGTTTACAAAGAGATATATAATATCTATGTTGCCTTAAATTCAGCTATTAAGAGCTTATTGAAATATTCCAATCTCATTTTCGTTCAATTAAAACTTAAAATGTTTAAAACTCCTGTTAATATCTTACAAAGATTCAAATATATTTGGTTCATTACATACTATTTTTTGTTTAGTAGAGTCAGTTATCACTGTTCTTAACTATTCTAATTTTAGTATATTGTTAATATCCATCTAATAAGCTCACTTGCCAAATTTTGTTATTCCCGATTGAAGGTGAGAGCTATAACAATTCTTGGAATACAACTAATAAAACTGCTTGTCACAGCTAACTCTTTTGTGGGATGCAGTTGAGACGTGAAGACAATGTGGAAGCTCGCTATGAAGCCAAGATTTGTTCGCTGTGATTTTGGTTGTTCCAAGCTGAAAGACAACCGCATGGCCAGAGGTTTTGTAGATGAAGATGGTTGTGGCAAGGGCTCTGGACACCATTATTTAGAATGACTTCAGTTGGGGCCTTCACGAATAAGTTAGAAAAAGTGCTTGAAATCAGAGGATCTTACTTTGAAAGAGATTAGAGTTTTTTGTGTTTCTTTGAAATTAATAAATGTCTCTCTTGAAAAAGACTGAAAACTGCTAGAACTTGATTTTTTTTTAAAGAATAAAGTGGATAATCCGAAAAAACTGTTATTTATGCGTCGACGTTTTAGCATTTGATAACCATTTTTAAAATAAAGAATATATTTATCAGGTGTAATCTGTTACAAAACTGGAGTAACGGTATAATTTTGGTTGTTCCAAGCTGAAAGAAAACCCCATGGGCAGTCGATCTTTTAGATGAAGGCGGTTGTGAAAAGGGCTCTGGACACGATTCGAATTCGCTATATTAATTTGCGGGGAATGCATGGTATCTACGACAGACGTCTAGAATGTTGATGAAGCAGACAAACGACTTTTATTATAGAAAATAAAAGTGAAAATGTAAAAGGACGAAAAGGAATTATGAGATGGTTGTTTTAAGACAAAGATTGAGAAAAGAAGGAAAATCTTAAGAAGAAAAAAAGAGAAAGAAGTAAGACATAAAAATCTTTAAAGAAAGAAAATTTTAAAAATAACTGAAAATAAAGAATACAAACCTGTGTAATGAGGAAAAGTTTTGAGACATTTTTTGGACAGACAGTTATAGCTTTCCCAAATTATTGTCATTTTAGTATGTCACTAGCAGCATGGCCCGGCGTTGCCCGTGCTTGATTCAAAAATCGTACGACTCATACAGCAATCGCTATCACTTGACTTAAAATATTTTTGCCCTTCCTTGCCTTTAAAGGAGTGCCCTTTGCCGTGCTGATGTTGCTACATGCCTTACTTCTTGCCTATCTCACACTGCGAATTTTTTCTAAGCTCTATACTAAACATTAAATCTGTTACGAAAAAAGAACTAAACAAAATGAACACAAAACGATCAGCTTTAAAAAAGGACTCGTAACTGGAAAAACCGAATGAAAAAAGAATGTTAACAACAAATACTTTTTTCACACCCAACCCAGTTCTGCGGAATCAGAATCAACGTTGAGTTTAAGCAAGCGAATGAGCCAATTGGAGTAAAGTGCCATGCAGATTTAAATTTTTCCCACTTGTGACGAATGCAGCTATCGATTTTTTTTTTGCATGCTAGCATGCTAGTTAACATTCGTGTCAGTCAGCTGTTGGCTCTCACGCTGGCCAATAGAATCTTCCTGCCTATTCGTGGCAGCCAGCTATAGGCTCTCACTCTGGCCAGTAGAAAATGGCCGCAAACTACATGAAAACTGCCGTAGAAGCATGAAAAAAATCGATTATTTCCACTATCGATGGGAGTTGGGAAATGCAAAGTCGGTCTTGGCCTTTCCGCTAACTTGGAGCATGTGCATGTAAATTTTGGTGCAAATCCGTCGAAAATTGCGGCCGTGCATTCGTTACACACACACACACACACACACACACACACACATTTACATACACACACACACATCCATTTATTATAGAGATTTTAGATAACTTTGGTTTAACCTTTTAAAGGAATTGTTGATAATCAATCGTAAAACACCCGAATCATTTTTTTTGTTCAAATTCAACAGTTATCAATTGTTTTAGTTCTTTTCTTAAATAGGGATCGTTTTTTTTGGTTTGAATTTATTTGGATACAGATTTCATTTCCTGTTTTTTTTGGGCCCACAAAATGATATACGTATTTTTGATCAAGGCCTTGCTTCGGAACATGATTTAGCCTGTTCCCAGTTATAACCTCGAAAAGCACTGATTCAGATTCGTCCCTGTCAGAAAACTTCTTTTCTAGAAATATCTTCAATTTCAATGGAAATCCTGTTTATCCTTCCCGAAGTGATTGGAAGTTGCAGGAAATTCATTGAACACAGAAAACATAAAATTTTTTTAGTTTTTTATTTCTTTTTATTAAAAATGTCTAATTGAGAAAATATTTAAAACTTCTGTAAAAGCATCTTATAATATTTTTGGCATAACCAAAAATGTTAATTGAGCCAAATGAAAATAAAAAAAAAAAAATAATAGCTTTTTGTTAGTTCAATCTCTTGGATAGTAGAGTTTCAAAAAGTGAAATAATATTCCGAAAGTGAAAAGTTTGAACACTGGTTTAAGCTAAATCAATGGGGGAAGGGTTTTTTTTTAAAACCTTTAAATGTTGCATTTAAATTCTTTCAATTTTGCGAACCGGCGAATATAAAAAATTTAGGTCAAAAAAATGTTATAATGAAATCAAATGCTGCAGAAAAAGAAATAATTCAATAAAAAAAACTATCAAATGAAATATACCTTCAGGACCAATTCATTCTTGTTTTTAATTTGATTTTGTCATATAGCCTGATGAGTCTCCAGCGATTTCTTGGGCTGTTTGAGCTATATTTGATAATCATTGGTTTCATTTTCATCCAAGGCAATATATTGAAGAATTCCTCTCTTTTTTTTTTTAATTGTGTTCCAAGATGCAAAAAAGCCTAATTCGTTAAATATGAACGAGACAGGTACCTCAAAATAATAATTGATAAATATATTTATTTCTTATATCTTTATTATATTTTCTATATAATGAACAGGTCGCACCCATACATTTACGAATCGTGGACAGTCCGCCCATACACATTTTTAGAACCAATTGGACTAAATCTAACGTCTTAAAATTAATTCAATATTTTGCTTTCAACTTGCTTTAATTGATCAAAGAAAATTCAGGAAATTATTTTAGAAATTTCAAATTTTATTTCTGTCAAATAATTATCATTTTTCCGTGTTATCATTTGTAAAATTTTGTTGTAATGGAATTTGGTCAAATTTTTTTTTAACTTTATTTTTCAACCATTTTTTTTGTTTTTTTTTTCTTTTCCAATTTATACCTCCTCAATAAATTTAAGTCATGGAAAAAATTCTCTCCGTATATTTACTCGTCTTGGGTTTCTGCTAGCCCCCATCCCCCGCAAAAGATGTTCAACATTGACCCTATATGGTCTATATAAGCGTTCTGAAGAAACTTATTTTAAAATAAAGACATTGTTTATTTTATCATTTCATTAATCAAGAGACATTTTTTGGCTTACAGGAATATATTGGATTTTCTTTCTATTTTTTAAAAAAAATTTCAACCTAACTTTTATTTTCACGGTAAAAAATTTATTTCATTATTTTTTCAAAAATGTCTAAAAACACATTGTTTTTTACTCGATTCAACGTAATCTCATCTCAAAAGAAATATGAAATTACAATTTTTTTCATATTTATTTCTAAAAAGAAAAATTCAAAATTTGAAATAAAAAATAATTCTAAAAATATATTTTCGTACTTTCCAAGGTTTTTTTCAACCATTTTTTAAATTCACTTTTTTTTTATAAATTTCTTATTGTAATTCGATTTATTTATCAATACATTTCAGAAAGCAAAGAAATCTTCCAAAAGACAATTGTTTATTCTAAAATGATATTTATCCAGTTTCCGCATCTGAACGATTGATATATGTGAATTTTTGAAAATTTTCTAAGCGTAAAAGATGTAACAAAAATGAAAACATTCACATTTAAAAAAAATTTAGACATATAAATTTCAATCATAAACAATAATCTTTGTCAATTTTATTTTGATGAGTCTTTATGAATAAATTTTATATTTTATCTCTTATAAGCTAAAAAAAATCTTTTATAAGAGAAAAATTTCATATAAATTGGGCAACTGAGATTGATGGTGTAAAGATTTAATTAACCTTGTCTGATAATTAGGTACATGAACTGAATATAAGTCCCATTTTTGAAGCATGATTGGAAAATAAATAAAAAAATATGTCTTTAATATTTTCAAAACCAGAAAGTTTTTTTTCAATATTTTCTGGATCGAATGAATTTCATTTTTTTTCCGATTTAACAAGACAAGCATTTCTTTACCATTACACAAAAACAACAAGGTTATTGAATTGTTTGAATCTAAAACTATTCCAGTTCTAATTTTTGATATTTATCTATTTAGAAATAAAATAAAATAAAATAAAATAAAATAAAAAAAATAAAATAAAAGTTTATATCTCCTGTCAATTTAAGGCTTTTATAAATAAAATATTCCTTTTTTTTATGAAAAAAACAAGAGAAATGGCTACTTGGTTGTAATGATTTGAAATGAATGAAAAAAAAATGAAATCAAGGAAAATGAATTTGGATAAAGAAGGAATCTAACAAGGAAACCTTTGTAAAATTTCTCTTCTTCTCTGAGTTTAATGGTTGTTTTTCTCAAAATGGGAAACCACTAAAAAGATCAAAAACAAATTCCAAAGTAAATGAGATAACATCTTAGAATAACTGGTCCTTCAATATGGCGAAAATGCAACGCCAAAAAGACTGCTGATCAGATTTCTTTGAAATTTAAAAATTACATATTAAATGTTGTTTTTCTCAGGTCCACCCTCAATAATTTTGGTCATCACCTTCATTAAGATCAAGACATTATGGGCAAACTTTAAAAACACCAAAACATTTTTAGAAGATATAAAAATACTACGTTTAAATTTTCATAGTTTTTTAAAATTATGAGCAATTTTTGAAAAAAAAAAAGAAAGTAATTTTCATTGAATACAGCATTACATGAATTTATTTTTCAGTAAAGGAAAAACTGATAATGGCCCCATGAAAAAAATTAAATTTCAGATTTAAAATATATAACATTTTATATATATATTTTATAAAATATGCCATTAAGATGGATTTTATATAAAGGGTTTTTAAAGACGGATCAAAGAGAAAAATAAAATAGAGGTTTATTGAAGAAGATTGTTTTATTAATTTAACGTGGATCAGGGTTTAACAAATGTACATTATGAAGAAAAAAAGAATCGGATTCGCATATATTTGATTACAAAAAGGTAAAAAAATTCATAAAAATATAATTCAAAATTTGTTTCCATTTTCCTAATGGAAAATTGTATCCAAAAAAATAATTATTATCTCCCCAAATTTGGTATAATCTAAAAAAAAAAAATATTTATATATATATAAATATATATATAGTGTTGATAATCCGTAAATAAAACTAAAAATATATAAAAAAATATATATATATAAAACCGAATATCATTTAGCAGTTTCATATATATAACAATATATAACTGACCGTATATAGAAATAAGTATAAAATAAAATATATATAAATATTATATATATTTATATTCAAACACATATTTTTATATTTCAATATCCTTTTTTTATCATTGTAATAACTTTAAAAAAAAATTTTGAGTCGGCATGTGATTTTTTGAATTATATTTTTATTTCGGATTTATTTATAAATAACAATTTTTTTCATTTTTCGTTGGATAATAAAAATGTACACATGACAACTCAAATAAATCGAAAAATTTATCAATGTTTTGAATAAGGATATGCTATCTAAAATTCGGATGTTATACAGACTTTCTAGAAATCGAAATTACTATAATGTCATAATCTATTAATTATTTAACACCATTGGGATATAAATTTCCATTATGTAAATGTAAATATATAGAAAATTATATTTCGTTGGCATTTCGGATGAGAAATGTAGATACTCGTTAAATATTTATCGTGAAATTTTCAAATTTATTAATAAATACATCCATATATTTATTCGTGACCTTTTTAGAAATGACGTATAAAATTATTGCTGGAAAATTACCATTTTATATATAAATATATATATATATATATATATATATATATATATATATATATATATATATATAACAATATAAAAGATTTTTATAAAAAATCCGGATATTCAAACACACTGGATTTCTCTTTAATCAAATTATTCTGTTTTAATCTATATAAAATTATTTCATTTAAATTCCTCGATATAAGAGAAACCCGGATATAATATAGAAAAAAATCTATGCTTCCCGATTGATTTCACATATATATATATATATATATATATATATATATATATATATATATATATATATATTGAACAATAAAAAATATTAAAAAAAAAAATTAAAATCTTCAGACACACTGGGTTGCAGATTAATATTTTTTTTGTTTTTTTTTAATTATTATTTCATTTAGATTCCTCGACTAGTTTCGGCCAAAATGGCCATCATCAGGAGAAGAAATATTTCTGCTTGCTGGTAGCAGTGAACTACAGAAATGAATGTCTTGATGGAGAAAATGAACTTTTGTCTGTAGTTTTCATTTGTTTTTTTTTTTTTTTTTTATCTTTTTAACATGAATCTTTTAACATTCCTTGTGTTGGTCAAACAGTCTCTTTTAAGTTGTTATTTGAGATAAGAGCTGGATGGATCCATGCTGCTCTGAATTCCCCTGGTCAGTTTGACAGTTTTATTGGTTCCTGGAGAGGGGATGTGTCTCTGTTATTTGGTTCTTAGGGAGTGAGTGAGTATAATATGTGTAAGCGTGTATATTTGCTGTGGGTGTGTGTTATCATTTGGCTCATTAGGGAGTGAGTGAGTATGATGTGTGTAAGTGTATATTCGTGTGGGTGTGTGTATAAGTGTGAGGCCTCAACACCTCCGTAAAGCATGTCTGTCTTGTGTGGGTGAGAAATGTGGGTAGGTTTTGATTTGTTGATTATATATTAATACTATCTATATTGTTAAATTTATGGTTTAGCCCGGCTGGATATTGTGTTTTTTAAATGTATCCACTTATTTTCATGGATATATATATTTATATATATATATATATATAATATATATTCTGTGTGTATATATGTGTTTGGCATGTGTTATTTGTGTGTCAAAATGTGAATCAAAAATGTTTAAAATATATAAAAATATTTCATGATAAATTTTTTTTTTTGATATAAAAATTTTAATAACAGTTTTTTACTTTTTTCACTTTTCAATGTTTTAAATACCTAACATTCTAGGAGTCAAATTTTTTGTTCTAAATGTTATTTTTGAATTTTGAAATAATTTTACTGCAATATATTTATTTCAAATAAAATATATAAACATTAGGTTTTTCAACTTTAAACACACTGGTTTTTCAATTTTCATATAATTTCTTTTCTTTCCATAACGCTAAAGTAACTTTTGAGTCGGCATGTATATTTTTATAGCCTATTTATTTTGGATGTATTTATAAATAACAATTTTATTGGAAAATAAAACGTGACAACTACAAATTAAAAAAAAAATTATATCAATGTTTTTAATAAGGATAGATCTAAAATTTTTTCTTATACATGGGTGTGACCTAATAAGACCCAAATAATTGTAAAACATTAAAAGTTTTCATAGAAAGACACCATTGATACTAATGCCTTTACATTAAACGGAAAACAAAATATATTTTTCAAATTATATTTCATTGGTATTTATATTCCAGTGTGTTTATTGTAAAAATTGTCGTTAAATATATCTTGAAATTTTTTTAGGCACATAATGAGGAAAGACGGCTTGGGAAATCCGATGCTCAAAAGACAATCAGGACAAAAAAAAGTTGGTTTACTAATGCATAATTGAACTATGTAAATAAAAAATAAATCGATGTCGGAACAAGGTTTAAGAGCAA
>CAHIKZ030002858.1:87500-107500 GCA_903632075.3 Acanthosepion pharaonis | reverse complement strand
TATTAGCTTTATTATTAATATAATAATTATTAATATTATTATTATTAACTTTATTATTATTATCTTTATTATTATTATTATTATCTTTATTATTAGTATTAGTAGTATTTATTGTTAGTATTATCATTTTTATTTTACTATTATTATCATTTTATTTTTATTATTTTTTATTATTATTAGTAGTATCTTTTATTCTTATTATTATTAGTTTTAGTAGTATTATTATTGTTATTATTATTATTATTATCTTTATTATTAGTATTAGTAGTAGTATCTTTATTATTATTATCATTTTTATTTTACTATTATTATTATCATTATTATTATTATTATTATTATTATTATTATTTTTTATTAGTAGTAGTATCTTTATTATTATTATCGTTTTTATTTTGATATTATTATTATTGTTATTATTATTATTATTATTATTATTCCCCATTTGTTCACGGTGCAACAATTGAGCTTTGTTCCGATCACGTGCGGTACGCCATGTGTATTTTAAGTTCCAAGGTTCATCGATAGTTCACTACAAGATTGATAAAATAAAGCCCGGGCGACCCTTGAAGTGTGGATAATTCTGTCTTTTCGTTGTGTCGGAATCAATCAAAGGGAATTCCCACAATGCATGCGAGAACTGAGTGCCTACGTGTTCGCCATTGCATCGAATTATGCGTATGACGAGTTGAATTTGAGTATTGCGTTTCAAGGCGTATTAACAAGTTATGCTAATTTATTTAGAAATTAAAACGGTAACAATCAATTCGATATTTTAAACAGCCGAGACTCACGGCCGTATCTCGCTGAAACACCGGTTCTCGTCCGATCATGCAAGTTAAGCAACTTCGAAACTGATCAGTACCGAGATGTGTGACCGCTTTGAGATTCGAGGTGCTGTAAGCTACAATGTGCGGGTGGTGTTCCTCATAACGGCTCGGAATTTGAAATCGGAAAGTCCAGTTCGAATTTTAATTAGGTTTCGTTATGTTCACTTGCGTGCAAATATCATTGGGATAGATATGCACCTAACTATTCTCCCCAACGCCAGCTATGGGTTACATAATAGGATTTGTATCAGAAAATAATTATCATCTCAAATGAAAACGTCTTACACTCTAAAAATATTTTCTGGTTTTGAATAACCTCTAAAGTGTTGATAAGCCGTAAAAAAAACGAACCAACCAATAAAATCAGTCAAAATAAAGTTCATATTTAAACAATTCATCCGACAGTAGACTGGGCCCGCAAAAACCCATACGCAGAGAGATAACAAATAGAACACCAGTAGAGAGACTTCCAAGAGTATTAAGAACTAAATTGTATAGCACATATAAATTTAAGGAAATTTAAGATATAAAAAAGCTGTTTACTTTTTACATTACCTTAAAAAACAGGTCTGGAAATATCTCTTTGCTAGGAACAGCAATAACAGTGAATTTGAAAAGTATAGTTTGATGTAAATCTGCCTTACGCAAAATGATTTTATAAATTTCAACCCAGAGAAACGTTAAAGTGAATGAATGTTGAATATTTTCTATATACCTTCACTTTTGTTAAAGATGGAAAATTCATGTGGTCCTCCCACGCCTCTGTTCACAGTTTGCTGACCGTCATTATAATAGTTTGGTTTGGTTCGGTTTGTTTTACGGCATATCAACACCTCAATGGGTCATTTAATGCCGACAAGATTTTTATTGCTGCTAATATTTTTTTCCAATAATATATTGTTGGTAATATTTTTTTCTTCAAAAATGTATTGCTGATAATAATGTATTGCTAGTAATCTTTTTTTTTTTCTTCAAAAATTCATTGCTGGTAATAATCTTTTACAAAAGAATATAGCTGAAATTAAAACCAATTTTTCACTTTCATAGTCTATTGACCGCGGTTTGGTGTGGGGCAACTATTTTCCTATAGCTGGGACCATAACAGGTGCTACGATCCTGGTCAGGGTGACCCTGGGAATACCAGCAATTAAGAGGTCGTTCCATGCTCCTCAAAATCTCCTGATCAGAGGCCTTGCTGTTGGACGTAGTTTATCGTCTTACCCAGGACGCGGATATAGTTTATCGTCTTACCCAGGACGCGGATGTAGTTTATCGTCTTACCCAGGACGCGGATGTAGTTTATCGTCTTAACCAGGACGGGGATGTAGTTTATCGTCTTACCCAGGACACGGATATAGTTTATCGTCATACCCAGGACGAGGATGTAGTTTATCGTTTTACAGAGGACGCGGATGTAGTTTATCGTCTTACCCAGGACGCGGATGTAGTTTATCGCCTTGCTAAGGACGCGGATATAGTTTATCGTCTTACCCAGGACGGGGATGTAGTTTATCGTCTTACCCAGGACGGGGATGTAGTTTATCGTCTTACCCAAGACGGGGATGTAGTTTATCGTTTTATACAGGACGCGGATGTGGAAACCGTCTTACCCAGACGGACCATGTTTCGTTATCGTCTTGACCCAGGACGGGATGTAGTTTATCGTCTTACCAAAGACGGGGATGTAGTTTATCGTCTTTTCCCAAGACGGGGATGTAGTTTATCGTTTTATACAGGACGCGGATGTAGTTTACCGTCTTACCCAGGACGCGGATGTAGTTTGTCATCTTACCCATGACGTGGATATAGTTTATCGTCATACCCAGAACGCGGATATAGTTTATCGTCATACCCTGGACGCGGATGTAGTTTATCGTCTTACCCAGGACGGGGATTGTAGTTTATCGTTTTACTCAGGACGCATTATGATAGGGATAATGATGGTAATATGTTAGCATATAGTGTGATAATAGACTAATTTAGGCTAGTTAAAACAGCTGGAAGTCAATGACTCAGCGTAAATATTAGCCTCCTATTCCAAGATTCATCCGACGAACGACAGCTGCCAAAATGTAACAATTTCGAACATTTAAATGAAGAGCAAGGAGCGCGTAAAATATGACACCGAAATCCGAAGTTATATTGGAATACCAAAAGATGACTTCCAAGAAACAAAAAGGAAATATTAATAAACAAGAAAACCTCGTTAAAAACAAAGACATGAGTGCTCAACTCTTACGTGATATCAGCCCTCCTATGTGGCAGTGAATACTGAACAAACTTCTCACAGATGAATAAACTTGAAGAAACAGAAATGTGTGTGGGTTTTTTTTTCAGAAGGATACAAAGAATGCTTTGAACATACCATGTGAGTAACGACGAAGTTTTAGAGAAGATATAAATAAAAAAGAGACTATTCAATCTATCTGAATGTACCATCTATCTATCTATCTATCTATCTATCTATCTATCTATCTATCTGAATGTACTATCTATCTATCTATCTATCTATCTAAATGTAACATCTATCTATCTATCTATCTACATATATATATATATATATATATATATATATATATATATTATATATTGTTCTATGTTTTAATCTCTCCCACATTCTATTATTCTATCTATCTATCTGAATGTAACATCTACCTATCTGAATGTAATATGTATATATCTGAATGTAATATCTATCTATCTATCTATCTATCTATCTATCTATCTATCTGTTTTAATCTATCTCTCTGTATCTGTCTATCTATCTGAATGTAACATGTAGCTAAATGTAATATGCATATATCTGAATCTAATACCTATCTATCTATCTATCTATCTATCTATCTATCTATCTATCTATCTATCTATGTTTTCATATCTCTCTCTCCCTATCTGTCTATCTATCTCAATGTAACATCTATCTGAATGTAATAAGTATATATCTCAATGAAATACTTATCTATCTATCTATCTATCTATCTAATCTATCTATCTATCTATCTATCTATCTATCTATCTATATATATATATATATATATATATATATATATATATATATGTGTGTGTGTGTATCTATCTCTACGAATTTACATCTGAAATCTCTCTCTCTCTCTCCCTTCGCCACTTAATCTATCAATAACCACCTACCAGAAACAAAATAAATAAATAAAAATTACAATATAAATAAACATTTCATATCCAATGAAACAATTCTCTCACCTTGCATCGGCCCTAATAAATAAATTGTTTATTCCACCCCACCAAATCAATCATTCAAACAGCCTTCACACCTGTATTAATTTTGGCATATTCTTCAGTCTTCGTTTTTGCTCATATATTTCATTAATGAAAATTTATTATTGTTGAGTTTTCTTTCGTTTCCAATTTACCTGTTCCGTTACAATCAGTGACAAAATAACTTCGGAGTTCCTAAATAGCATTGAAAAATAAGTTATTTTCTTTTAATAATTGGTTTTAGTCCCCAGTAATAAAAAACAAAGATGATGAAATAAGTCTGAATGGTAACTCCACACGCAAGAAATTAAATCAGCAATCAAGGCATTTCTAATAATAACAAACTATGTACCCGAATCAAATATCTCTTCCTTTTATCTATCGTGTACCTTCAGGGCATAGGCGATCATGGACCTTCACATCTTCCTGTCCTTTCTAGCTCTTCATAAGTTTTGTTATTTGTCTTCTTCTTTTTTCTAAAACTTCGTCGTTGATATTCCATCATCCATTTATTCAACTCCTTCTCAAGTATTTTAAAAAACTGATTTTCCTCTATCCCTCTTTCCTTCAATATATCCTGCGAGTATCAGATTTTCCAAGCCCTCCTTCCTCATTATTCGCCCCCAAAGTTTCAACTGCTTCTTCCTGATGTAAAGTAGAAGTTTTCTTTTTGTTTCCATTTTCTCTAAAACCTCGTCGTTGCTCACATGTTTTGTCCATGGTATCCTCAGCATCCTTCTGTAGAAATTTCAACTGTCTCTTCCTGATGTTAAGTATAAGTTTCCTTTTTTTTCCATTTTCTCTAAAGCATCGTCATTGCTCACATGTTCGGTCCATTATCTCAGCATCCTTAAGATCCTTCAGTAGAAATTTCAACTGTCTCTTCCTGATGTTAAGATAAGTTTCCTTTTTGTTTCCATTTTCTCTAAAACATCGTCATTGCTCACATTTCGGTCCATGGTATCCTCAGCATCCTTCTGTAGAAATTTCAACTGTCTCTTCCTGATGTTAAGTATAAGTTTCCTTTTTGTTTCCATTTTCTCTAAAACCTCGTCGTTGCTCACATGTTTCGGTACATGGTATCCTCAGCATCCTTCTGTAGAAATTTAAACTGTCTCTTCCTGATGCTAAGTATAAGTTTCCTTTTTCATTCCATTTTCTCTAAAACCTCGTCGTTACTCACATATTCGGTCCATGGTATCCTTCTGTAGAAATTTCAACTGTCTCTTCCTGATGTTAAGTATAAGTTTCCTTTTTGTTTCCATTTTCTCTAAAACCTCGTCGTTGCTCCCATATTCGGTCCATGGTATCCTCAGCATCCTTCTGTAGAAATTTCAACTGTCTCTTCCTGGTGTTAAGAATAAGTTTCCTTTTCGTTTCCATTTTCTCTAAAACCTCGTCGTTGCTCACATATTCGGTCCATGGTATCCTCAGCATCCTTCTGTAGAAATTTCAACTGTCTCTTCCTGATGTTAAGTATAAGTTTCCTTTTTGTTTCCATTTTCTCTAAAACCTCGTCGTTGCTCACATGTTCAGTCCATGGTATCCTCAGCATCCTTCTGTAGAAATTTCAACTGTCTCTTCCTGATGTTAAGTATAAGTTTCCTTTTTGTTTCCATTTTGTCTAAAACCTCGTCGTTGCTCACATGTTCAGTCCATGGTATCCTCAGCATCCTTCTGTAGAAATTTCAACTGTCTCTTCCTGATGTTAAGTATAAGTTTCCTTTTTGTTTCCATTTTCTCTAAAACCTCGTCGTTTCTCACATGTTCGGTCCATGGTATCCTCAGCATCCTTCTGTAGAAATTTCAACTGTCTCTTCCTGATGTTAAGCATAAGTTTCCTTTTTTGTTTCCCATTTTGTCTAAAACCTCGTCGTTTCTCACATGTTCGGTCCATAGTATCCTCAGCATCCTTCTGTAGAAATTTCAACTGTCTCTTCCTGATGTTAAATATATAAGTTTCCTTTTTGCCAGTATTTTCTCTAAAACCTCGTCGTTGCTCCCATGTTCGGTCCATGGTATCCTCAGCATCCTTCTGTAGAAATTTCAACTGTCTCTTCCTGATGTTAAGTATAAGTTTCCTTTTTTTTTCCATTTTCTCTAAAACCTCGTCGTTGCTTCAAAACATGTTCAGTCCATGGTATCCTCAGCATCCTTCTGTAGAAATTTCGACTGTCTCTTCCTGATGTTAAGTATAAGTTTCCTTTTTGTTTCCATTTTCTCTAAAACCTCGTCGTTTCTCACATGTTCGGTACATGGTATCCTCAGCATCCTTCTGTAGAAATTTCAACTGTCTCTTCTATGATGTTAAGTATAAGTTTCCTTTTTGTTTCCATTTTCTCTAAAACCTCGTCGTTTCTCACATGTTCGGTACATGGTATCCTCAGCATCCTTCTGTAGAAATTTCAACTGTCTCTTCCTGATGTTAAGTATAAGTTTCCTTTTTGTTTCCATTTTCTCTAAAACCTCGTCGTTGCTCACATGTTCAGTCCATGGTATCCTCAGCATCCTTCTGTAGAAATTTCAACTGTCTCTTCCTGATGTTAAGTATAAGTTTCCTTTTTGGTTTCCATTTTTCTAAAACCTCGTCGTTGCTCACATGTTCAGTCCATGATGGTATCCTCAGCATCCTTCTGTAGAAATTTCAACTGTCTCTTCCTGATGTTAAGTATAAGTTTCCTTTTTGTTTCCATTTTCTCTAAAACCTCGTCGTTGCTCACATATTCGGTTCATTGTATCCTCAACATCCTTCTGTAGAAATTTCAGCTGTCTCTTCTTGATGTTATGTATAAGTTCTCTTTTTGTTTTCATTTTCTCTAAAACTTCGTCGTTGCTCACATGATAAATCCATGCTATCCTCAACAACTTTCTGTGGACCCACAATTCCCTTGCTTACAGCCTCTTCCTCATCTTTGAAGAGATAGTCGAGTATTCTCCGCCGTACAGTTCGCTACTCTTTTCTTTGTTTCCATCGAAATGTCTCTTAATACCCTGTTTAGCTTTTGGAAGGCATCTTTAGCCATCCCAATACGTATTCAGATCTCAGCCTTGCATTTTCCGCCCTCTTTTAGAAAACTTCCCTGATATTAAAATATCTCTACCTGTTTGATTTATTATCCCCGAACAGTAATTTACATTTTGGTTTCATCTTTTTTGCTGCTGATCATGCCTTCCATCTTCTTGTAATTTATGCTTAGTCCTTTCTTCTCGCTTTCTTTCGCTAACTTTCGACGTATGAGGGTCCGAAATCTTCATTCAGTTTTTATGTTTTTATCGTTCATGTAACACTTCAATCCCGCTAGTGACCTGTATATATATTCGCATATTGTGCAACAACGAGGATCTCGAGACATAGCCACAGAAATATTTATGCTGGCCCTTTTTGCCGTTGTCTTTCGTCTCTTAGCCGAGCAAAACGTCTGATTTCTAATTTTTCTGATACCACTCTAACACAAATATCTCCACTTATTTAAATCCAGGGTAACTCGTTCGAAGTTATTTTGAGGCACATAGACAGCTGAGAGGTTACTCTTTAGCGTGTCTTTATTCCTATCCCACAGCCATCCAACATACGTTCTGTAGAACCACATTTCAAGTCTCTTATTCATCTTTGAGAAGATTGTGCACCATTCGCTGCCAGACAGGAGGGCCGATGTCTTGTACTCTTTTCTTTGTGTGTGAAAATATATAGAATATAGAAAAGAACTCGTTAGGTAAATAATCAAAAGTTCTTTAGTATTTTTGTTATTATTTTTAAAAAAAAGTGCTAGATAAAAAAAGTAGAGTTAAATATAATTATTTATTTAAAATATGATTTTTCTTTCTAGTTAAGGACTCTCATGTTTCAAAACAAGAGCCTAAAATAATTCAATTAATTCAAATAATTATATTGAAGTTTTCAAGTTGTTTTGAAACATGAGAAATTTTATGTAGCGATGGAATCATATTTTAAATAAATAATTATATATATATATATATATATATATATATATATATATATATATATATGATCATTTTTAATGTTGGTAGACCTTGGCCCAGGTATATAGATAAGCTAAAACGCGACGTTTCTTGCGTCAATATTCCATTCAAGAACTTTGAAAAGGTAGCTATGAAGAGATCAGAGTATCTTTCCAGCTGCCAATCAGGAAAAAAATGCACCAATCAAGAAGTAGTGTGTCTTTAGACCTATGCCACAGCCGTCCAACAGACGTTCTGTAGAACCACATTTCAAGTCTCTTCTTCATCTTTGAGAAGATTGTCCAGCATTCGCTTCCATACAGGAGGACAGATATCACGTAACAGTTCAGTACTCTTTCCTTTGTTTCCAACGAAATATTTCTGTCTCTTAATACTATGCTTAGCTTTTGGAAGGCAGCTTGGTCATCCTAATACGTCTTAGGATCTCACATATAGTTTATTTGTAATCTGTTCAATTTTATTCTTGTATTTTACATTCAACATATCTAACGGGTTTCGGCATATATTTCCTGTGGTTTCTTTTCTTCCGGGTGTGGATGATCATAGCTCTCCACAATATCCTGTCCTTTGTTGCTCTTAGTAAAGTAGATATTTTCGCTATCTCGTCTAAACCCTCGTCTACCAACCATTTAAACAGTCTCTTTAGGTACCTTATGACCGTCTTTCCTTCGTTTCATCTTTGCCGTCAAAATGTCCTGTGAGTATTAAATTTTCCAAGCCCTCTTTCCTCAACATGTGCCTTAGAAATTTCAACTGTTTCGTTCTGATGTTAAGTATAAGTATCTTTTTGTTTCCATTTTCTTCGTCATTTTTCGCATGTTCATTCTGTGGTATTCTCAGCATCCTTCTGCATATTTTTCATCATAACATTTCGGGAGTCGAGCCCTCCGGCCTTCATCAGGTAGATGTCGACCCCTGGAGATAAATCGGACGTTTCGGTCTAATAACATCGCCCACGTGACGACAACCTGATCATATTTAAACGGAACGCTGATCTTATAAAAGATTTCAGTTATCTGTTTGGATTGGTCTTGCTTTTATGTCCATCGTCTTTTTCATGTTGAATTGAATATGGTCCAATGTTAATTATGTTTTATGAATATGTCCTGAAGATGGTCTATTAGACCGAAACGTCCGACGTTGACATTATATTAACATTAAAACAGCATAATTGCATATTAGGATTTTTTTTTTTCCGTATATTTTTTTCATATATATATATATATATATATATATATATATATATATATATAATATATATAAACATTTCACACATTCTTTTATTTAATTAACTGGTCCCGTTGTATAGTCCCTATTTAAACATTAAGTTTTATGATCCAAAATTATATTAGTCCTGGGCAAAAGCATAAACTACATCTGGTAAAATTATAAGATTTGATTGGAAGATTAAGAAAAATTGTCAGAAACATTTTTTTCAAATGAAACATCAGATATTTTTGACGAAGCCCTTCTTGTTTTGGGCCTAGAACATTTTATACTGGGATACTGTCTTTTAAAACTTGAAATTCACACATCGAACAAAAACAAAACACTATTCATTTTTTTTTGTATTTTATCTTATAAAATAACAACGTTAAACATGTTTAAATGTACATTCTATCTAAAGTCGTCATCTTTGTTGTTATTATCACCTGATCACATTGTCACTGAATATCTGGTAGGATAAGTTGAATGTACGATATTCATGGAACATTTAACGCCACATCACGTTGAAATTCGATTTGCCTACCGAACGGTTCTTTGTAGTCGAGAGGTAATGGGTGACCGCGTATATATACCATCCAGTAAGGATGCATGTTCGAATGGTGTCATGGAACGAATACTTTCTATGAAAATTTCATCAGAATTCAGGTTTCAATTCCAGTCGGATCCGTTATATTCATTTACGTTCAAATATTCATAAAAAGAAAAGGTTGAAATAATTTGTTCTATAAAATAACAACGCTAAACATAAAATAAAACGTCTTTCATAAATTTATATATTATCTTTAAAAAAATAAAATTTCTGTCTAAATATTTTCTTGGCTTTTCTTTTTAATTAAAGTTTTATTAACCATTAAAAAAAATCAACCCAGAATCGTGCATAAACATATATTCGTTGTTAATTTATTTCATTTCATAATAACAGACAGCTTGTTTAAGGATCTGTGTGTGGAAGTTTGGATGCGGGGGTGGTTTAATAATCGCAGATCCAGTTCGAAATTTAATTAATTTATTTTTTATTAATTCCTTTGGGAAATTCTTAGATTTTGTCATTTGTCCTTCCAGCTATGGGTAAAATAGCAAAATTATCTGTTGTTCTCATGGCCAAACGGATAGCAACTGGTCTACCGCATTCTTTTAATTCCAACCTACTAAAAAAAATAAGAATAATCAGTCATGCATCGAAAGAAACATGATCGCCTGAGCGTATATCACGCATATATATATATATATATATATATATATATATATATAAAACACACAGGTTTCCCCTTATATATATATATATATATATATATATGTATATATATATACTCGAATATCATCCTTATTTAAGTTTTATACATAATATTTTGAAACATTTAGACAAACATGGATTAGTACAACGCTGAGGCTGGTCAGTGAGTATCTTATGATTTGTACTGATTAGTTATTAAATATGAACTATAATTTTTCTACCGGTGGTGTAATGCTATTTTGATTTATGTTTTGTAATTGGGTTTTTAATTAGGATGGCCTCAAGAATTTGGTTCGTTTTTTCATGTTTTTACGCGAAAATTTTTAGGAAAGTTGTTAATTAAGATTTTTCTTATTTCCATGTTTGAATGGGTTAATAGTAGTGCAGTTCTTGACAAACCATTATTATCTAAAAAAGATTCATATAATGTGAAATATATTATATATATATAAATATATAATATATATATATATATCAAAAGAAACATGCATCGTATAAATATCCTAGTTTTTAAACATTTTTTTTCATTTTTATATAAAACAGTGCTCTATAAATTTACAGAGCATAAATATTATAAATTAACGGATTTAAAATATGGTTTTTCTATATTTATAACTATACAACAATAGTTAATAATTAGTCGGTTCATTTTTTTGGAATTTACATATTTAAATAGTTAATAAAAATGAACATTTCAATGCCCCTTCTGAATGATTGGCCTCCTTCTGTATCCTTGGAAACTGTAAATTAACCATTTATTATGTTTAAAAACTCAGTAAATTTAAAAATAAGTTATTCCAATATTCGCCAAGATGAAACGGAATGAATCAGTTATTTAATTATATAATTTCCTTTAAAGTTTTCCTTACATTTTTTTTATTTGAACTCAGCAAAAACCATATTTTAAATCAGTTAATTTATTATATATATATATATATATATATATATATATTTCTTTATATTATAAACACTTAACGTTTTCATGTGTGTGTATGTTTGTGTGTCTGTACGTTTATATATTGGATCGGATTTCCTACATTTTTCAACCGATTTCAAAAAAAACTTCATATTGCAGGACTGCGTAAAATTACCTTTTGGTGGTTCTGATCTTCCATCAAAATTGAAAAAACAAATTCTTTTCACGAAATCAATTTGAAAACGCGATAAAACACGATTCTGTCGCCAGAATGAAAGGGGACATCTCATATGGAGTTAAACATCTTACCCAAATTTTTTTTTGTGTGTGTGTTCGTTTATATATGGGATCGGATTTCCTATTTTTCAACCGATTTCAACAAAACATCACTTTTTTTTCTTCTTCTTTGTGTTTCTTATTGTCTTGCTTCTTTTTTTCTTTATTTTTACATTCAGAATGCTTTAAAAATTCCATTTACAAGACAATTGTTTATAATAAAATTCTATTCAATCGATAGACTCATAACGATTGAAAACAATGTTTTGTTTGAGTTTGGGTTTGACCAATTCGTAAAAAAAAAAAATTTAATTAAGACATGCGTGTCCATCAACCTTAAACAATAATCTTTGTCAATTTTATTTTTTCAGTCATTTATGATGGTCGATACAATGTTGATATCTATATCTTATTGTTAATCCCTAAAGCAACGCCGGGCTCTACTAAAAGGAGTATATATATATATATATATATATATATATATATATATATAAAAGTAGTGAAGAAAACTCCAAATTAGTGTGTTGATAATTGTTGTTTGTCTGGAAATGTTAACAGAAGATGTCACCCTCACACTCAGATAAAAATGAGAAATCAGATGTTTCGCCATTTTATAATATTTTGAAACAAAAGTGAACTCCAGAACTTTTCAGCATCCAATCGGCGGTAATTATATAAATGTAAAAAAAATATTTCGTGTCTATTGTTTATTTTAAGAATTGCCTTTTGTAGATCTCTTCCATCTGTTTAAATAATAAAAAACCATTATATGTTTTGGTTTTATACAAATTGATTCTCTTTTCAGGAACTCAAAACCAATGTTACCATGTCTCAAAACAAAGTATTCTAATGTGTTTTCTGCTTCGTTCGTTTCAGGACGTTGCTTTGGAATGATTTATCTCCACAACGTCTTGTTTTTTCTATGTTCTAAGTAACTTTTCAGATAACATGCTTATATTTAACTCTGTTCTGATCAATTTCTTTCAATGATTATTTTATGTCCTTTGGTTCCAAGTAGATAATCATGTGTCTCCACAACTTTTATGTTCGTTTGTTGTCATAGATAACATTTGATCTTTTACGACTCATCTTGTTCCCATTCACTTGCCTTTTTTTTTGTGCGGTATCCCTTCAAAACGTGAGCGATCATGGCTTTGCTCCCCTTAAACATAGTCATGCCGCTCTAAATATCTTTGGACTCTTTACTATTTCCCGTTCAGTTCCTGAACTATTATCTATTCATTTGTACTTTGTTGATGAGCTGTGTCCATTTATGGTGTGGTTGATTTTGGCTCTACAAGGGGCCCTAAACACATTTTCCTAATTTTTGTTCAGTAACTGGGGTATAGTTATAACTCTTTTTGTTCTTGATCTGCCATTTCTTCAATTCTTTTATCAAATTCTGTGTCTTTTTAAGCCGGACCTAAAATATGTATATTTATGGCAGTATATCTTCATTCATACATGCTTGTTTGAATAATCCAGACATATTATGTCTATTTATTTTATTTTCATCCTCTGTGAAATCACGGAAATGTAATTTCTTGGTGCAATTTTAAAACTTTTCGATTCGTTTAAAAAAAAAAAATTTTTTCAAATTAAAAATTAAAATGAAAACAAGAATATGTCAAGGAACACGCAAGAACTTATTCAATTATTAATATTATTAATCATAAATGAAACTATAAATATATATCAATTCATATTTTATTAATGCGCATCTATTATTCAAAAAACGATAATTTACTAAATCCGCGTTCTTATATATTCCCACGATGAACGGTTAACATCCGACAGTTCTGGGCGAATATGAACTACGATGAATACATAAACTACATCCAATCAATCAAGGTCAAAAACAAGGAATGTATTGATTTTAATTTTAAAAGTCTCTAGGGCCCTTTCAGCCAACATCTCATCAGGAGACAATCGTTGGATTAGCGAAAAGAATATTAACGATATTGAAGAGATAAAAAAAAAAAAAAAAGAGGGGGAAACACACTAAAATAACAAACAAGTATATATACTTGTAACGAGGGGAGGGATCGTGTAAATAAATTAGCGAGGGACAGTTAAAATAAAATATCCCCAACAGATTAAGAGACTTTATAAATTCTTTCTGCCGGCAGAGAGAAGGTTTTAAAAATCCTATACAGACCGATTCCAAAATCTTCAAATGATTGTTGGAATCGGCTGTATGAATAATTTTAAACCACTCTTTTTAAACAACTTGGCACAAGCTATATTCTCAACTAAATGTTGAGCAATAGCCGATTCCATATTCATGGGGGAAGATAGCATATTCTATCTATCTTACCAAGTCGTATTTTTGAAAGGTACGTGCTGATTAATTCTAGTTTCCAAATGCAAGGTTGTACGCCCCACATCACCAGCAGCACACTGGCAATTAAATTCATATACTAAATTACTCAATTTGATGTAGGGCAATACATCCTTGCGAAAAAAATACGGAAACGCAGACCTAGTTTGAAAAATGCTACGTAAAGCAACTGATGGGAAACAACCGGAAACCGACTTGCTAACCTGCTTATTTAAGCCCTGACCACTATCCCCAATCCAGGGAATCTTCAAATAAACCGGACATTTAGAAGGCCCCTGGATTTTAGGGGAATGAAATTCCTTAGTCTTCTTACTAATAATATAGTCAATAAGGGCCTCCGGATAGCCGTTACTAAAAAATCTCCCTAATGTTCCCAAATTCACGGTCCAATCTAATAGGAGAACAAATTTTAAGCGCTCTATACACCAAGGTTTTAACAAGATTAATTTTCCTTGATGCAGGAGCAAATGAACGCCAATTCAAATAAAGTCCCGTAAAGGTGGGTTTACGATAGATGCTAGTAATAAAACCACCTCTACTGCGTTCAACAAAAACGTCCAAAAAGGCAGACAGTTGTCTTTCTCCTTCCATAGTGAAAGACAAACCATTTGTTTATAAAGTTGAGCTCATTAAAGAACTCAACAGCCTCACTTTCATTAGAAAAAGTTGCAAAAGTGTCATCGACATATCTAACGTAAACAAACGGTTTAGACACTTTGCCGAAAAGTAACATTTCATGGTAGCCCACAAAAATATCAGCCAATGCAGGGCCAAAACATACTGCCCATCTGACATGTCAATCCACTTGACTATACATAATATTGTCAAAACTGAACTCCACCGAACTAGTACATAGTATCATGAGTTCTATAAATATATCCTTAGGAAAAGGAGGTGGAGCAATGTTACCTTCGTATAAAAAAAGTCTGCACAGATATCAATAGTTTCCCTCAATGGTACGTTGGTAAATAGACTGGACACATCAAAAGAACACATAAAATCAGTATCAGGGCAAGACTGTAAGAGCCTGTAGGCGTTCAACAAACGTGAACGAATCAGGTATACAATGTTTAGCAAAAAATGTTTGGACCGGTTGTATGACCTGCAAAGCCATTGAGCCAGAGAATGTTGGGATGAACCAATCATTGAAAGTATTGGTCTCAATGGAACGTCCTTCTTATGAACTTTTGGAAGACCATAAAGCCTTGGTCTAAACTGGAACCAGAAGGTCTAATCCTGTCATAAGTCTCCTTAAAAAAGTAACCTTTTCTAAACAAGTATAATAGACGTTTCTGAATTTTAATTTCATTTCTGTACGTGTTGTCACAAGTTTCAACTGGACCAATTTTTTTTGAACTTTTTTGAATCATTCAAAATAATCAACATCTTTTGGATGTAATCTACCCGGTCCAGTAGAACAACACCAGCACCCTTGTCCGGTTTACAAATATAAATATCATTATTAGATTTCAATGATTTAACAACCTTAAATTGAGTTTTTCCCCAGACAAAATCAAAAGAGTCAATTTTAAGAATTACAATAACGATAAGCCAAGTCTTTCAACCTTTGACTTCAATTGTAAAGAACGTGATCCGATGAACAAGGAACATGGTGTTTAAGTTGGAAGAACAAAAAAACTCAAATGCAAAATGTCTCCTCTTTATCAATCTTAATCGGAATCTAAAAAATTGTAAGCCCATCGACAAGACCGCACTTTCATTCTTTTGAAAGGTGAAAACTTGATTAATTGAAAATATGTTCCTTCAGTACCAGAGTCACAACCATATCTGGAGCGAATAAAGCAATACAAAAATTGTTTTCAAATTTCGTGTTAACACGTTGTTTGGTGAAATGCATCACCATTAGCCAAAATATTTACAGAAACGAAAAAAAGTCAAAACAAGGACAAAAACACTTTAAATTTTAAATAGACAACCATGTCTGAAATTAATATAAAACTCAAAATTGCTTTAGAGACTTATTAATCTCATCTTGAATAAACGCCCTCAAAAATCAAACTAATATCAACTTCGAAGAAAAAATTCTTTTTTGGAAATGAACGGTCTACGTCTTTACAACGGTTGAATATGAGGAACGTAGGAAGAGATAGATAGTCTTAATTTCCTAAAATATTACTCAAATATAATCACATAGATTATTCAATTCTTTAATTTGTTTATTTTATTTATTTTCCTAAAATTTAATAAACAAATTTTGGATAATAATAATAATAAAATTTATAATAATAATAATAAAATAATAGCACTTCAAATTTTAAATTTCTCTTTTAAACTCATTCTATCAACAATCAAAAATGCTCATCAGTATGAATCATTGGAAATAGCGTTTATTTCTGAAAAATACGTCTTTTAAATTATATTCCGAAAAGGAAACTTAGCAAAATAACGAAAGGAGAATCTCTTATATTTAACGTGATCATCATAAGTGTTGATTATTTTTTTGTGTTTCACCTTTTTTGATTGAAAAAAGGTTCCGATTCATTCCTGGTAAATATTCCGAAAAAATACAAAAATTGTATCACAAGTAAGCGCTCACCAGAATTTTACGTATAAAATAAAATGGTTTCATTGAATATAAAACTATAATAATAATAATAATAGCATATTAAATAAACTATATATATATATATATTATATATAAACAATTATATACTTTATGATATATATATAAATATATTTATATATATATATATATTTATATAAATTATATTCAGAGTATATTTAGCAGTTCTCATCAAAGGAACCTCTATATTTGTTTTTGTACGTGATCATCATTCAAGTGTTGATGAAATAAAGTTTTTTCCATTAATTGAAAATTTATATCCATATATATATATATATATATATTTCGTGTGTAAAAGTTTCCTTCAATATATAATATATTTATATATAATAAAATATTTTCTATGATTTCGACGATATTTGCGTCATTGAAAAGGACAGATGCTAATATATATATATGGTATATTGGAAATATATTATATTATATAACTATTATATGTTTGTCAAATTTTTTTTTTTTGTTCCTGAGACTTTTAAAATTAAAATAGGATGATTTTTTTTTTACTTTTTGATCTACTTGGGGTTTTCTTTCTTTTCTGATATATAGCCTTAAAATAACGCTGTAATATGTGATCCAAGTTTAAAATGAATAGAGTTGTTAACGGTTTTTTTTTCAAACGATAGACATCGATAAAGTTGATATTATACAAGGAACGTTTCTAAGAATTTCTAGATTTTCATTATAATTTTTATTACTGCGATAAAATTTTTTTTACATCATTTGATCATTTTTTCCAGAAGTACAATTTTGCTTATAATTTCCAGTATTTTGTAGTTTGAAACCCCTCTTTTTTTTTTCTTTTGATATGTATATTTTCAGTGGGTTTCTTTTTTTTTTCTTACTAGGTGATCTCTTTCGGATTTTATTTTATTTCGATGTTTACAAACTCTATTTGGAATTTCTCTTTCAACTTTTTTTTTTTTACTTCAGACTAACCTCATTTTTAATTTAGATCATATGATCATTTTGGTTTCACCAAAGAAATAAATGTAATGATTTTTGATCTTTTCATTCAGAAATCAACTTGATATGTCTCTCTTTGAACTAATATTTTTTTCTTTAAATTTACTGTCGGCAAATTTCTCTCATTTCAGATATTTACGTCTTCTCAGATTTTTCTCCTCAAAGAAAAACTATTTTCGGATGTATCTCGAGGAAAGTCTCCGAAGTTTTCTCCTCGGATGTTCTTTTTTTTTTCTTAGATTTTCTCTTCGGATGTTTTGATCTTCTCGGATCTTTTCTCTTATGCTGGTTGGTTTTTCCATCTATTAATTTGAAACATCCTATATAGAATCCTTTCCTGCCTATCTTACCATTCATAGACTTAGTAAAATATTTAATTTAAAAACACCCTAAAATTAAGTTATCATCTCATTCCCTCAATCTAGAAAGTATAATAAAAAACACAATAATAAAATCCTCCTCTCCCCCCATACCTTATATATATATATATAAAATATATATATATAAATATATAAAATATATAAATATATATTGTAGAAACCCAGAAGACTGCCCATTGGAAAATAAATGCCGCGTTAAATCTGTGGTATACCAATGTACTATCTCATCCATTGAAGTCCTAATACTAATATATTATACATTGGGTCTACGAAGAATGAATTTAAAAACCAGATGGAGGCAGCATAAGTGCTCTTTTCAACAATATAAATAAAAGAAATCAGACATCTCTATTTAAAATATTTTGGCATTTGAAGGAAATGAATAAAACACCAAAAGTAAAATGGAAAATTATAAACAAAACTAGAACTTGTAAAACTTGGGATGACCCATGCCTTTTATGCCTACATGAAAAACTACACATTATTAAGTTTCTAAATAATAAAAATCTATTAAACAATAGACATGAGTTAACGGTTTTTTTTACCGACATCATCAAATTTTTTGCATTGAATAATTAGCATAAAAACAAACAAACAATAAAAATAATTTTTATTTAAATCCATAGTCCTAAATAAATAGTTTAAATGCCCTACAAAAAAAAATAACCCTTTATGAAGTCGTCAAAAAAAAAAATGTTAGCGATTTACGACAGTTTTTTTATATACAAAAAAAGCTTTCAGAAAAAAAAAAAAAAAAAAAAAAAAAAAAAAATAAATCTCCATAGACACTTAACCAGACTAACCGATGTCATCTTCCGCTTTAAATTTAGACACCCCAACCTTACCCTGACTTGACATCTGTGAATGTAACTGAGATATTGATACAAATTATTAACACCTTACGCCCCTTTTTTTTAAACAATTGCTCTAGCCGTTACCATAGAAATTTTGATTTTAATAATGAATATGCTTATAAAACACGCGTAAATTTCAGAAATAAGTTATTCCAAAAAAAATTTCGCTTGAAGATGGAACAGAGCTTAGTAATTTAATTCAATTTAATTCAAATAATTATATTGAAGTTTTCGGCTCTTTTTTTGAAACATGAGAACTCTTATGTAGCGTGTTGGAATCATTTTTAAATAAATAATTATATTTTATATATATTTTTATCGAGCACTATTTTTTAAAATAATAATAAAAATACTAAAGAACGAGTTCTTTCCTTCTTTTCCTATTTTCCATATATTTTTTCATATATATATATATATATATATATATATATATATATATATATATATATATATATATGATAATTAGTATATAATTCCAAACAGGATTTGAATCCAAAGAAAACTCAATGTAAGAAAAGACCAAATACAATTTTAATATTATTATTTTTTTTTTTTTTTTTATGAGCGCTTAGGCCAAAATTACATAGATCAAATATTATTTACGAATTTAATGTTGATTGAGGTTTTGAGAAATTTTAATGACCAATCAAAATTTAAATAAACAATTATATTTAATGTCCACACTACTAACAATGTTTGACAAGAAGGCTAAATATTTTTCTGAAAGGCCATTTTTCTACCATAATATTCATTAGGTCTCATTTAAATACTATATATTTGGAGACTTACTGGATAGCCTATTCATAACATAATATGTTGATAACACAAATATAATAGCATCGTCTACATGTAAATAGGCTAAAAATAATGGAAGTCTTATTAATAAAGAAAATAACATTCAATAATATCAACTATGAACATGGACAAAATATCGTGACCGTGTTTTGAAAATGAAAACATTATATAAATATATACATACGACAATCAATTTGTAGTTAACAGTTAATATATTTCAACCTTAAAAATGGCTAAATGTATAGCCGAAAGCGCTCGGCATGAAACAACATTTGGACAATTTTTATATAATTTATCTGCCGAAAAGAAAAGCAAACATTACATCACATAAAAATATATAAAAACTTAATCAAAGACCTTGTCTGCCATATTTAATGAAACTATATAT
>CAHIKZ030002858.1:0-80000 GCA_903632075.3 Acanthosepion pharaonis | reverse complement strand
AAACTTATTATTCTTTTAATAAATAATGCTAAACTTCGTTATGCTATAATTTTACAATAGGCAGTGCGACTAAAATTAATCAGATTTTTTTTTCAATTTTAATTTCCACTGTATATTTTTTTAATCATTTCACCCCAAACAAGGCGGTAATACCACTAGAATGCAAAGGCTTACTGCGGGCGTAAAAGAGGTCTGAGAAAATGGAGAATTAAGAAAAGTGCAAAAGATGAACGGGATTCAAGGAGATAGAAGATGGCGAATGACTTTGCAGTTACATTTTTGAAGATTATAGTTATCAAGGAGGCAATTAAACAGAAGGGATATCCACAGGTGCGAAGTGTGAGAAATGAAACTGTTCGGTTAGAAGTGTCAGTTACATTTAGTTATTTCAATTGTAAAAACTATGTGACCTACACCCTTGTACAAAACGATTGAAACCACCGCTTAATTTCCTTTCTTTCACTATAAGGTCCGATTTAGAACCACTGGAGTCACAAAGTGTCATCGATTTCTATTTTTTCTCAGATTAGGTCATTTGCAGTAGTCTTAAGTAAAATAAATCTGTTTTCGGTGTATATGATGAAATATGTTTGGCATTGAAAAATATTGCGCCGTCCGTGACTTCATGAGATTTTTATCACGCCCAAACACTAATGTCTCAACTGTCGATTAGTTGTCGTATGACCATTGTCTGCGATGGACATTCCTCCAAGGACCCGTACGAAAATTGTAACGGTGCACGAACACAATGGCAAGCCTTAGAGTGAGCAAATCTAAGTACTATAGACTGGCCCGGAAACTCTTGATTTAAATCCAATCGAGAATGTGTGGTCAATTTGCAAGGAATGCCTTCGTGGAATGGACATACTAAGTACAAACACATGTACTGGGCCGTGTTTCGTTGGAAAAATACGAAAAAAAGGAAATCAAAACGGAATTATTCGTTTTGTTTCAATTTATTTGCACAAAGGTGTAGATGCCAATATTATTAGCACGCATAAATTTATATAGTCGTGGCACCAGCGAAAAAAAAAAGCTCGTTAGAAAAATTGCCAAGAAAATATTTGTACAAAAAACAGAGTGTAGTCACATCAGGTTGGTGAGAAAATGTCTGGAGACGAAATGCCTGGTCAGGATAGATTACTTTACAGATTCTACTTTGGATTTTGTTAAGAACATCTAGATGTCCAGCAGGATTATCTGACCAGATATAGCAACAGTATTCAACGCACGGACGAATGTTAGATTTATAAATATCCAAGATGGATTCTGACGAAAAAAAGCTTCTGGCACGGCATAGTGACTCAACTTTCCTTGCAGTTGATGCAGCAATTGATTCGATCTAATCACTCTATAGGAGATACACGTGAGGCCAAGAACGCGTTGTGTGTTGCTTTCCTGGTGTCTAGAGTCATTCTTGCAGACATATAATCTTTGTGGTTATTAAGTGAAAGAAGAGAGATTAAATGTTATGGTGTAGAACCATAGAAAGATAACACGGACTCGGATATAACGTTAAATAGTATATTCTCGGAAATGTAGTACAAAGGTAAATGTGGACTGGAAAGTACTTTCTCTCACTAGGTCTTTCTCAGCTGGTAGCCATAGTTGGTAGCCATATTATATAGGTGTGGAAGAGTCCATTTGTAGGTAGATCCCCACAACATTATGATAGATCAAGACTCTCAAAAAAAAAGAAGATTTATTAAATTTTATAAGAATTAATGGGAAGTGACATTTTGCTATGACAAGTCATTAGAACATTGATCTAGCAATATAAGCTAAAATAAATATTCTCATATACCATGATTTCTTAAAATGAAAAAAAATAATCACTTAAAACCAAAAGGAAGGCAATAAAGTCTCTAAGACGTAAGAGGTTTACTCGCTGGGACACATTAGTGAGACGAAAAGACAATAAAAGAACAGGATTTAGGAAGACAGAAGATGGCGATATTTCTACTAAAATATAAAGGGAATACTGTGAGTGGAAGTGTATGAAAAGACTTTAACCAGAAGAAAGGACAATAAAAGAACAAACTTCAGGAAAATAGAAGATGGCGATAATGACACTAAGATGCAAGGGGCTACTGAGAGAAGGAGAGAATGAGAAGACTTTACTGAGGAGAGAGTACTATAAAAGAAGAGATTTCAGGAAGACACAAAATGGCGATATTTCTACTAAGGTACAAGGGGTTACACGGAGTATAATAGAATGAGAAGACTTTAGTCAAGAGAAGTGAGGATAAGGACTATACAGGAACATGGTTCAGGAAAACACAAGATGGCGGCAATACCACTAAGATGCAATGGGTTATTGGAGTTGAATAGAATGAGAAGACTTTAATGAGGAGAAAAAGACAATAAAAGAATAGGTTTCAGGAAGACAAAAGATGGCGATATTTCTACTAAGGTACAAGGGGTTACACGGAGTATAATAGAATGAGAAGACTTTAGTCAAGAGAAGTGAAAGATAAGGACTATACAGGAACATGGTTCAGGAAAACACAAGATGGCGGCAATACCACTAAGATGCAATGGGTTATTGGGAGTTGAATAGAATGAGAAGACTTTAATGAGGAGAAAAAAACAATAAAAGAATAGGTTTCAAATTTGACACAAGATGGCGATATTTCTACTAAGGTATAAAGGGTTACACGGAGTATAATAGAATGAGAAGACTTTAGTCAAGAGAAGTGAGGATAAGGACTATACAGGAACATGGTTCAGGAAAACACAAGATGGCGGCAATACCACTAAGATGCAATGGGTTATTGGGAGTTGAATAGAATGAGAAGACTTTAATGAGGAGAAAAGACAATAAAAGAATAGGTTTCAGGAAGACACAAGATGGCGATATTTCTACTAAGGTACAAGGGGTTACACGGAGTATAATAGAATGAGAAGACTTTAGTCAAGAGAAGTGAGGATAAGGACTATACAGGAACATGGTTCAGGAAAACACAAGATGGCGGCAATACCACTAAGATGCAATGGGTTATTGGGAGTTGAATAGAATGAGAAGACTTTAATGAGGAGAAAAGACAATAAAAGAATAGGTTTCAGGAAGACACAAGATGGCGGTGATGCCACAAAGATGCAAGTGCCTACTGGGAATGAAAGAGAATGCGAAGACTTTAGTGAGGGGAAAGGACAATAAATGAACATGTTTCAAGAAGACAGAAGATGTGGATTGATGCCTCATTCAAATATTTGAATCAGATGCAAAGGTTATTGGGAGTGGAATAGAATGAGGAGACTTTAATGAGGAGAAAGGACAATAAAAGAACAGGTTTCAGGAAGACACAAGATGGCAGTAATGCCACTATGATGCAAGGGCTTACTGGGAGTGGAAGAAAATGAGAAGACTTTAATGAGGGGAAAGGACAATAAAAGAACGAGTTTCAAGAAGATAGAAGATGGGTATCGAAGTCTCATTCAAATATTTGAATATTGTGGGTGAAAGAGAAGCAAGAAATCAGAAGAAATTTCTACAGGTGAGAATTGCCAGAAAAGTAATTATTATTATATGAATTACGTTTGAATTTAGCTACGTCAGCAGTAAAAAGATGCCACATATTTACTAGTATTGTAGTATGCTTAAATTCATAGACTTTTTTCAAAAATTGAAATATTATTTTTCTTTTTTATATATGAAGTATTTCAGATTATGAATTAAAAAATATATTTTTTTTTTTTTTTCATAAATCACATCGTTCTGTATATTTGTGTTTCCTTCCCTAGGGGGGATCAAATTTCTATGAATTTCCATAGCAAATTAAGTTTTTTAAAATTTAATATATATTTTTTAATTTTTGAAATCTGGTCGGCTTAATTTATAGTTATATGAAAAAAAAAACGAAAATAATTATTATTTCAGGTCACAGTGCTTATTCGGCAACTTTGCTATTGCGGACAAAGTTTCAATGTTGATTTTTTTTTTTTTTTTTTTTTGCCTCCAAACATTTAAATGAACATTATTCTGTTTTCTCGATATAAAAATTTGCAAAACCCATTAACGAATACAGAATTTTTAATTTTCAAACTTTTTATTTATGTTCTTCATAATTTATGCATCATAGCTCGCAACATTCTTAGCTCTGAGCAACGTTTGCCTTTTTACCCCGTCTTTTACAGGCTCTGTCATACATTCGCATGGACTCATTAGGCAATATATTTGCTGTTTTCCTACTACCTGTTTTAACCTAGGGAAGGTTACTGAATAGAATAATCAAATGAAGGTTGGTAATGAACGATAATACTTAGGACAAGAACAACACATATAAGATTCGCCAGCGGGGCGTAGAAGTAGTAGTTAACTGCTAGAAGTGAGTCAAGTGAATTCCACAATGAATCTCCAACTGCAGCATATCTACCAACCGCCCAACGCGGTCAGATGTGACACAAGGCCGAATTTAATGTAGGGTATCCGAGCCGATATGCTCGGCCAAAAATTCCCCGTAGACTCCGTATAAAACTGGGTGGGGTAGCTGTTCCCCGGGACGGGATTCTGCCCTTTGTCATAGCCTCGTCTGGAGATCCACTCCGCCCGGATGCAGAAAGTTTGACCAACACAGCTGGATACGAATCTCCAACCAATATCTACCAATTTACTACGCGGTTTTATGTGGCACAAGGCCGAATTTAATTAGGGGTATCCGAGCCCGTAGGCTCGCCAAAACTTCCCCCTTTGACCCCGTATAAAACGGGATCGGGTAGCTGTTTCCCGGGACAAGACTCTGCCCTCGGACATAGCCTCATCTGGGGATACTCTCTGCCGTGAGGAAGAAAATTTGACCAGCACAGCTGCAGACGAATCTCCAACTGTTAGACCAACATACAGTATTTACTACTGTATTTATGTGAATGTGGACATATCCATTTCTCGTATTTTTCCTCTTTATCGTACTTTCTAAATTGCCAGTGGAATTATAACTTAATTACACAGTGCTGCTGTTGAAAACCCGGTGTAATTCAGAAGGTTCCGGGAAGTATTTCTTGATCAGTTTAAAGAAAATAGGTGTTTCCACCTGTAGATTAAATGCGCGGTTGTAACAAATTATGTTCCTTTTTCTTTTTTCTTCTTTTTCTTTTTAGTAACCGTTATTTCTCAGTTGTTGATTTATTTGGGAATTGCAAGTTCGTTTTATGCCCCCACTTCAATATATACTTTTTTCTTTTCATCTAATATTTACTTTGGTGGGGAATTCCTCGACAGACTTCATTAAATTTCCTTTTGGAATGTGTTTAATTATACTCTCCGGGTGATTGGATTTAGAGTTTACATATTGTGTAATTTAGGCATTTGGCTTCAGATACGGGGAAAACCGCGGCTGTCAAAAGATGGAACTCAACATTTAAATATTGAAAGATTTTCGTGTCCAAATCAACTGTTATTTCAAAGTTCTAATCTTTGAAGATCTTTCTTCTAATGATATCGTTGGCTCTCTTGCTATCATGCACGATGGTCAAACCATCATCTCTGTATAGACCTTGGTTATCTATATGAACAATTCTGTTATTTTTTTATCAATATGATGACACTAAATCAGCTCTGAAAACCTTGATTCCTTCAAATGATCCTTGTGGGACATTAAAGGCACCTTTATTCGACATTTTGATCCATGCTTTTCCATTGTGAATCAAAACAGATTTTCGACAATGTAATATTATTTCAATCTGCTCCAATAGAATATCCACAAAGTCTTTGGCATAATAGAATGCATCGAGTAAATCCTTTCTCTGGCATCGATGGATATAAGTCTTTTATATCTGACTTGATGAATACTTGTTTCTCTTAATTTGCAATGCTATTAAACCAGGAGATATATTCATTTATCTCCTGTCATTGATTAACTAGTGGAGCCACCCTCAACAAGTCACTTATTTTTTGAATAATTGTTATGTCTCCAAACATTTTTGTTGAATTCATTAGACTGTATGAAGGCAGTTAGTAAAATGTTCTTTGTAGTCCTTAGTTGTTCATACAATGTTTGAGCCTCATCATTAACGCCCAGCCTGGCTGTGATATCTTTAGCTCTATTACTGATATTTTCAATGTAAGGAGCTGACGCTTTTCTGTAAGATTTGATTGCTTCATTGTATATATATATATATATATATATATATATATATATATATATATATATTTTGTAAGTTTCCAGGGTCATAGTATATATCTTATTTGTTTTATCGCCCTAAACTAAAAATTAGTTTTGGTTTTCTGATTCCTTTTATTCTGCAGTTGGGATTTTGTGGAATGTTCTTTTATACTTTCTGAACTTTATTCTATCTACTAAGCAGAATGAATTTTTTCGAAACAATCTAGCTCTTCAACCGCGGAGGGGTATTTCCTTTTTTTAACAGTATTATTTATATATTGTTCTTGTTGTTTTCACACACACACACACACACACACACACATATATATATATATATATATATATATATATATATATATATAGAGAGAGAGAGAGAGAGATAGATTTAGATAGATAGATAAATAGATAGATAATATTATTGGTAAATATAATACATACATATGCAATCATATATCTAAAATATATAAATATATATATATATATACATACACATAAATATATATTTGTATAAAAAAATAAATTCAAGAGGATAGAATCCAGGTAGAACTCAATGTCCAGGACAGAGTAAGGATATAATAAAAAGGCTTAAACACTAATATTCCATCATGTCATAATTTATTCCATTGGAATCGTAAATACGATCCAATTCATCAGACCTTGTTTTCAAAAAAAACAAAAAAAAACAAAACTCCGGGAATAAAATTTAGTGATAGTGTATGTATGAGAGTGTGGGACGAATGTTAGAGTAAAAGAAAGATATAGAGAGGGGTAACAGACGAGAGAAGAATAGGAGAAGTACAGGAAGGTCTAAAGATGAAGGGGGAATTAAAATTTAACAGAGAGAAGTTTTAAAGAGGAGGGCCAAAGACGGTTTAAGTGAGAGAAATATGAATGTTCTCGGATTAAAAGATTCGGAAAGGATACACAATAGACGATATAATCTTAAAGAGAGAATTTAAGGAAAAGAAAAAAAAAATTTGGGGGAGAGATGGGGCAAAAGGAAACTAAAACTGAAGGAATTTATTAAAAATTGCGCTGTATAATTAAGAAAATTTGACAAAAAAAATAATATTGACTACAGGTTACAAATCAAATATAAACATATAAAAAAAAAAAAACAAATATAATGATTATCTAATCTAGCAAGGGCCTATATTTCTATGTTCAAAAATACATGCGTATACACACACACACACACACACACATATATATATATATATATATATATATATATATATATATATATATATATATATATATATATTTTTTCTTAGATGGGTTTTGTGGGTGTTGAAATATTGTGCAAATAGGCCTGATAAAAGACGTCTCCAACAGGTAGTCGCTAGCCGAAAAATAGACAAGGTATCCCACGGTATGAGTCGCCAGCCTTTATCTACAGGATGATTGAAAAGTAACTTTATTTTATGTATGCTTCTCATGTTTGACTATATTTTTTTACAAGACAGGTGACACCATCATTCGTATAAAATAGTGAGTTTCATATCAATTTCGTAACCTGAAATATATATATATATATATATATATATATATATATATATATATATATATATATATATATATATATAGTTATCCGTTGAGCGAGAACTATTAACACAAAATAGAATTTTAAATATTAAATGTTAAAACTGACTCACAAAATGCCCTCAATGTTTATTTTCATTTCTTTTTGTTTGTTTTTTCGTACAATTGTAATTAAGATACCATTAGTAAATGACCATTTTCACCTGCGAATTTTAAATTTAAAATTGGCCGGATTTTTCAAACAGTTTATGGTGTCAGTTTGTAAGCGGAAAGAGAAAGAAAAAGAAATATTAGAGAAAGAAAGAGAGAGAGAGAGAGATCGATCGTCATTTTATAGGGAAATATCAAATGCGGTATTCTATTGGTGGTAGGATATATTAACGGGAGAGGTGGAGAATATATGTATATATTTGAGCATGTGCTACATCTCATAATGGTCAACAAAAGTAAAGTTTGATTCAACATATTGTCCAAAAAATTAATGAAAATGAAAAAAAAAAAAAAAATTTATATAATATATTAATAGACAATTATAGTAGGATGAAAGGGAGATAACTCAGTATTATAGGTTTATTAAATTTATGTATTTGTTTATATATATATATATATATATATATATATATATATATATATATATATATATATATATATTGATTTAAATACAATTCTCCATAATTTTCTCTCGTTCATATTTGCTCGATGCGTATCCAAATGTAAACAAATGGCATCACACATATATGAATGTACACGAGAAAATCATGGAGAATTTTAGTTTAAAAAGAGTAAAATCGACCTTGCAAGCCGAAACGCTCCTCTGTGGCTATATCGGTAAAGACACGTCAAGCTAAATGACGGTTCCGTATAGGATACAGGTTCGAATCGTGTCGGAGGACGAATATTTTCTATGTAAATTTTTCAGACATTCAGGCCGGTGAATGTCGTTAATAGTGTTTACTATAAACAGAGCATTTACTTAAATATTTGTATCTATAAAAAGAATGTATAAACTAAAAAAAATGTCTTAAAATATTTTTCGGACTCTGTCCATTTCATAATATGTGACGTCATTTGTTTACATTTGGATACGCATCGAACAGATATGAATGTACGAGAGAAAATCATGGAAAATTGTAGTTTAAAAACAGTAAAATCGACCTTGCTAACCGAAACGCTATTCTGTGGCTAAATGGGTAAACCACGTCTGCATATATATATATATATACATGAAAAACTACACATTATTAAGTTTTTAAATAATAAAAATCTATTAAACAATAGACATGAGTTAACGGTTTTTTTATATTTTATCATCAATTTTTTTCATTGAATAATTAGCATAAAAACAAACAAACAATAAAATAATTTTTTAAATCCATAGTCCGAATAAATAGTTTAAATGCCCTACCAAAAAAGATAACCCTTTATGAAGTCGTCAAAAAACAAATGTTAGCGATTTACGACAGTTTTTACTCACAAAACGCTTTAAAAAAAAATAAAATAAAAAAAATAAATAAATCCCCATAGACTCTTAACCAGACTAGGCGATGTCTTCTTCCACTTTAAATTTAGACACACCAACCTTACTTTGACATGACATCTGTGAATGTAACCGAGATATTGATACAAATTATTAACACCTTACGCCACTTTTCTTTAAACAATTGCTCTAGCCGTTACCATAGAAATTTTGATTTTAATAATGAATATGCTTATAAAACACGTAAATTTCAGAAATAAGTTATTCCAAAAAAAATTTTCGCTCGAAGATGGAACATAGCTTAGTACTTTAATTCAATTTAATTCAAATAATTATATTGAAGTTTTCAGCTCTTGTTTTGGATAATGAGAACTCTTATTGTAGCGTGTTCGAATCATATTTTAAATAAATAATTATATATATATATATATATATATATATATATATATATATATATATATATATAATGTACATTCTGCTCACTAGTCGTGGAATCTGATCACGTAATTTTATTTATTGCCATTGTTATTCTCATAATTTCTAGCGTTAAAAAGTGGTTTCTAAAGAATTAATGAAGAACAATAAAAAAATGATCAATTATTTAGAAATTGGTTTGTTTCCGCTTCGCATACGAAACTGCGTTGTAATGCAGCATGAAAGAATCTGATACTCACGGGTCAGATAGAGGGAAAAAGAGACAAGGGAAAATAACGGGCTTAAGCAAGTGGATGACAGAACATGGTCTGTGGGAAGTAGCAGAGAGAGGGAACTTGTTGAGAGCTGCAACGTATAGAGGGGTGGAGAGATATGATCGCCTACGTCCTGAAAGGACATAGCACATAAAAATAAAGAACAATTGCCATTATTTTTTACGGCACGGGTACACTAGTATATAATAAAGCCCTTTCAGGAAGAGGAAGTCTCTCTGACTTGAAGTGAGACAGGAAATTAGATTTGAAAATTGTACGCAACTATCAAATTCAAAAGGTTACCGAAAAATGTTGGCTGTAGTGTATGTGTCGCATATTTAAGTAATTGTAAAATTTATTATTTTGTTTTAATTCAGTGTTTTCATCAGATAAGAGATTTTTTCTGCATATGAATTATTGCCTATCTTTCAATTCAGTTTCCAATTTAAAATTTGCTGTGAATGAACCTACTTATGACATAGTTGTAAAAGCGACTCTTCTTTGGAGAGTAACTTTCTGATCGAAAAAGTTGTGCCATCCCTTTTCAACCGTTTTTCATTTATACGAGTAATACGTTGATTGCCAAATGGGCTTCCTTCTCGTAAATCTTTTCTTTTTTTTTCAATTTTAGTAAATATTTCCAACAGCGTTAATGTCTTGGCAATAAACGGGACAATTTGTCAAGCATTTTTATTGAGAGACGTTTTATGGTGGAAAGGATTTCCTTCGCACACTTTTAAGAATTGGAAGATGTGTTAGATTGAAAGTAAACGAAATTCTGCATATATTAGTGGGTGCAAAAATTTCGCGAACCGACTAACAAGTCCTTTTCATAAAAAATGTGATGATTAGTCACTGGATCATATAATTTGTGTATGCGCACGTTTGTGCGTGCGTGTGTTTGTGTGTGTGTGTGTGTGTGTGTGTGTGTGTGTGTGTGTGTGTGTGTGTGTGTGTGTGTTGGGATGATCTTCTGGATTTAACAGCATATCAAATGATTAATGTTTAAATGATTTTTTTCAGATTTATACTTGAGGCTATAGACAAATGTTGAATGGTTTATACGTGAGCGTATATTTGAATTAGATCAGATTTATACTTGATTAGATACATACATATCAATACGTTCGGATAGATAGACACATAAATTGGATTCAGATTGATACACATTACGTTCAGATAGATTACATTCCGATACATACATACATACATACATACATACATATGCATTACATTCAGATACATAGATAGATATCTCTTACGTTTTTGATACATAAATAGATATGCATTCCGTTCGGCTAGATATATATGCATGATAGATAGATAGATAGATAGATAAATAGACAGATAGATAGATAGATAGATAGATAGGCAGACATGCATTAAGTTCTGTAGCTAGCTAGCTAGCTAGCTAGCTAGATAGATAGATAGATATCCATTGCGGTCAGATAGATAGATAGATAGATATGAATTACGTTCAGGTAGATAGATACATAGCTATGCAATGCGGTCAGATAGATAGATAGATAGATAGATAGATAGATAGATAGATAGATAGATAGATAGATAGATATGCATTATGTTCAGATAGATACAGAGAGATGCATTACGTTTAGATAGATAGATAGATAGATAGATAGATAGATAGATAGATAGATAGATAGATAGATAGATAGATATTAAGTTTAGATAAATAGATTCATAGAAATTACATTCTGATAGATAGATAGATAGATAGATAGATAGATAGATAGATAGATAGATCCCCAAAATAACAGATATATACGAAGAGCCTTAGAGATACCATCAATAACAACATCGTGAATGTCGCAGCAGACAAGAGGGAAATTTATTACTCAAATAAAACGTCATCGGGTGAACAGAGGCGTGTAATGAAGAACTGAGGCAAGTAAGTACAATAATCGCTTGGTTAGTCGTTACCACGACAACAGGGTGCTGTGATGTATCACGTGAGCTTATGAGGAAACAGGAGACGAGTGAGGGGACTTGTCACTAATCATTGTTTGGTAGTGTGCGTCGACGGTTTCAAAAGCCGTTATATTAATGAAAAATATGTGTTTTTGTAGTAGATGGATCATCCGAAGATCATTTGGGTAATAATAATTTAGAGCTGTCAATAATCTTTCTTCTGATAATCATTACATCTAAATAAAACTGAAGAAAAATGTCGACCCAGCTTGACAAGAATAGAATTTTTAATTTGCCCTGGTTTTTAAACAATCGCCTGGTGGGTGGCGACATAATCTCACTCTACAGACTTGATAATATCAAAAAGCATCTCCAAGACGAACTATTCTCCAACATCTTTCCGATAGGCGGGGTTTGGAAAACCTCTTGGTGCTCTATCTCTACTTACAAAGAAAGTGCTCAGACTAACTACATCCCCTTGTTCCGTGGGGATAACAGCAATTCAGTAGTGATCCAACGCTTCTCACAACTTCCACTCTCCTGATCAAAGTTATACGCAGTTCTCGAAAAAACCCTTACAATTATTGTGTACATCAAATCATTATTTACATTATTCGGACTATTGTCCTCATCTTTGTCGCCATATTTATTACAACGTTTCGGGCTTTCAGTATCTGTCTATATTTCTGAGATGAGGTATTATGTACATTATTTACATTATTTGGACTATTGTCCTCATCTTTGTCTCCATATTTATTAAAACGTTTCGGCCTTTCAGTATCTGTCTATATTTCTGAGATGAAGTATTATGTACATTATTTACATTCTTCGGACTATTGTCCTCATCTTTGTCTCCATATTTATTAAAACGTTTCGGCCTTTCAGTATCTGTCTATATTTCTGAGATGAGGTATTATGAACACTATTTACATTATTCAGACTATTGTTCTCATCTTTGTCGCCATATTTATTACAACGTTTAGGCCCTTCAGTATCTGTCTATATTTCTGAGATGAGGTAGTATTATGTACATTATTCGAATATTGTCCTCATCTTTGTCGCCATATTTATTACAACGATTCCGCCCTTCAGTATCTGTCTATATTTCTGAGATGAGGTATTATGAACACTATTTACATTATTCAGACTATTGTTCTCATCTTTGTCGCCATATTTATTACAACGTTTAGGCCCTTCAGTATCTGTCTATATTTCTGAGATGAGGTAGTATTATGTACATTATTCGGAATATTGTCCTCATCTTTGTCGCCATATTTATTACAACGATTCCGCCCTTCAGTATCTGTCTATATTTCTGAGATGAGGTATTATGAACATTATTTACATTATTCGGACTATTGTCCTCATCTTTCTCGCCATATTTATTACAACGTTTCGGTCTTTCAGTATCTGTCTATATTTCTGAGATGAGGTAGTATTATGTACATTATTCGGAATATTGTCCTCATCTTTGTCGCCATATTTATTACAACGATTCCGCCCTTCAGTATCTGTCTATATTTCTGAGATGAGGTATTATGAACATTATTTACATTATTCGGACTATTGTCCTCATCTTTCTCGCCATATTTATTACAACGTTTCGGCCTTTCAGTATCTGTCTATATTTCTGAGATGAGGTAGTATTATGTACATTATTCGGAATATTGTCCTCATCTTTGTCGCCATATTTATTACAACGTTTCGGCCCTTGTACGCTCCGACCTTCCTCAGGTGGTTGGAATGTCGAACTGAACCCTTTATTTCGATCACTGGGATAGACTGTTCTAGTTCCACGTGCCATGTTTAATGGGTGTCAGTTATCAGTTATCTCCTGTTAATTTCCCTTTGAAAGTTCCCCACTGCCTTAACCGGGTATTGAACTCACACTCTTTGGGTCTGTCACTGGATCTAACCAACGCCTTTATCCACTAAGGACACATGGCACAGTGGATAAAGGCGTTGGTTAGATCCAGTAACAGGACCCAAAGAGTGTGAGTTGAATACCCGGTTAAATCAGTGGAGAACTTTCAGATGGAAATTAAGAGAAGATAACTGACATCCATTTAACATGGCACGTGGAACCAGAACAGTCTACCCCAGTGAGCGAATTAAAGTGTTCAGTTCGACATTCCAACCACCTGATGAAGGCCGGAGCGTACAACGGCCTAAACCTTGTAATAATGTACATAATGCCTCATTTCAGAAATATAGACAGATATCAAATCATATTTGCGTTTTCATTGTTTATACACTGGTTGTATTCCCCGCAAGAGGCTTACTTACTTTTTTTTTCTAAAATCTATATCCATTTATCTATCTATCTATCTATCTATCTATCTATCTATCTATCTATCTCACCCTTTGACATGTGATACTTATGAAGGTGTGCTGAAAATTCTCAGCAGGGAGAATATGCCATGAACAGTACATGCTATTCTACATATTCCCCTGATAGCCCAAACGCGCTTCGAATATTACATCTCAGGTTTCTTTAAATGATGACTGCAGCATTCTCATAAATTATAAACACATTTCATGGATATCTGTAGTTTCTCAGCAAAATTAAGATTATCGACATGAACAGCAGTTTCCGGAATTACTAGTTCTGAAGTCTTCCCTCACTGTCCTCCATCTTGGGTCTCAAAATCTCTGCTCTAAAAGTTTAGCATGCCACTTCAACACACTGGAATATCATGAGCATACGCTATTTGCATTTGAAGAAATGGTTAGGTTATTTTTTATTAGATGTTTAATCTTTGGAGTTACGATGTGGTTGTAGGTAATGTAATAGGAATTTGTTCCACGGCAACGACATTCCATACCACTTATATTGTAGCAAACAACCCACATTTCCTCCCTATTCCTTCGGTAAGAACTAATTTCCACGCGAACACTTTCTTTCCGCGAACCACTGCTCTATGGAACCGACTCCCAAGTGGATGTTTCCCCGATCACTACAATCTTAACCTGTTCAAGGATAGGGTTGACCGTTATCTTCGAATCCTATCAGCAGGAATAGCCTGCTTTATGTAATTCTTTACCTTGAGTAGCTCTAAGGCCTTTTAAAATATTGTAAAAAAGGAAAACTTCATCTTGAAGGTCTTCATTTCATTTACGGCCGCGGTTTGATATTAAATTGCCAAGATTTTGTTGGCTGTTTTTCAAAGCTAATGGACAAAGGTTCTTACATAGGAGAATATATAGAGTGACTTTTTCGCCCTTTGCAGGAGAAACCGTCGTTAGATTCAACATATTTTAACCAACTCGGCTACAAAGAACGTTGCGATTAATCAGCCATGCGTGATACACGCTTAAGCGATCATGTATCTTTCAATACATGACTGACGAGGCAGAATTTTTCCAGCAGTAAGTTGCCATTTCTTTTATGCGGTAAACCAGTTGCCCTATAGAACCCAGTCTATCCTGCTATTTAGCCATAGCTGTAGGGAGAAGACGAGTATTCATACCTTTCCAGAGGGTATTAGCATGTAAGTGAATGTAATGGATTCGGCTTGAATTCGAACTCGGCTCTCCAATTCCTCAGTCCGAGCCGCTATCCATTACTCCAAAGATTATAATTGCTCTGTTTCGTATTTGAAACGACAACAAAGCAAATTCTAAAGAAATCATGGATTTTTATTTCTTGATCCGACATATTTTCAATATTTTAAACGTTTTTTTTTGTGGATACCCATATTTGAGTAGACGTTCAGTTTATTTTAAACAACATTTATTTCATCTACCGGATATGTATTTACTTTAATAAGATTTCTCGAAATTGCAGGTCTGTAGACGAAATAAAATGCTGTTTAAAACAAATATGTCCATCTTTCCGGTTTCGCTTATATGGCATGAGTCAACTCGGGGAATTTTTTTTTTCTGGCACTTTCCAAAAGCTCCGCATGCTAGGCTCACCTGCCTAGGCCGATGTTATCGACCATAGTGAGATCTAAACAATTAAGATATGCTTAAATGTCAAACAGCTTTTTGGTCAATGATATTTATTCTTATATAAATACAAAACATTTGGCACAAGGCCAGCAGTGAAGATACGGAAGGGTGGTTATTATCTGTCTAGTTTTAAACATAGCTAGCCAGAATCATTGTCCCAAACAAACTATACAATATTGCTTGCACCACAATACCATATTCTACTTGCCATTCTTACTACAATCACTATAATACCACAAGGTCTCTATAAAGTTCCCAAATAATCCGCATATGTACAATTTGTCTGTCGGGGCTTGGGAATAATAAAAATTTTAAAATTGAACATTTTTAATGCGAATTGTACTATATGTACAAGGAACTAAACAAAAATTGTGTTCGTAATAATAAAACACACACACACACACACACACACACAATCCTTAACCGTGGCAGAAATATCAGTTAACCGGACAAAATTAATACAGGATTGGATAAATGGAAAATTAATCATTCGACAGCCATACACACAACCATATACTCATTCAGACACAGTAACAATAAAGAAAAACACACTAGAAAAACGAAATGTTCCCCTCATCCCCCGTCTACAATTCTTACTACAATCACTATAATACCTCAGGTCTCTATGAAGTCCCCAAATAGTCTGCATATCTACAATTTGTCTGTCTTGGGTTTAAAAATAGCAACTTTTAAAATTGAACTTTTACAATGTGAATAGTATTATATGTACAAGGAACTAAACTAAATTGTTGTTCGTAATAAAAAAAAAACAAAAGAAAAACGCACACATATTCCTTCATCGTGGCAGAATTATCAGTTAACTGGACGAAGTTAATACAGGACTTGAATAAATTGAAAAGCAATCATTCGACCAGCCACACACACAACCATATACACATTCAGACACAGAAGGGAGCTGAAGTTTCTGGAACACGTAATGAGAAAGGGGGACCTGGAGAATCTGATACTCACAGGTCGAATAAAGGGAAAGAGAGACAAGGGAAAGCAATGTATGAGAGACCTGTCGGGCTTAAGCAAGTGGATGACAGAACGTGGTCTGGGGGAGGTGGCAGAGGGACGAAACCTATTGAGAGCGACAAGGCATAGGAGAAAGGGGAGAGCCATGATCACCTACGTCCTGAAGGGACACCGCATATAAAAAGAAAGAAGAATTACGAAAGCACACTAGAAAAACGAAAAGTGTACCTCATCTTAAGAGAACTGTCATTTCTGGTCCCTAACGGGGGAAGAAAGATTGAATTACACTAAAGAAAATGGGGAAAAAATAAAAGGGGCCAATGACCATACCTCCCCTAGCTCAGTTAACTTGTCTTAAAAAAAAAAAGAAGCGAAAAAAGAACTAAAATATTTTATTTTGGGTGGGGTTGTCAATGCATGCTGTAAATAACCAAGATTTATTGAAAATTTCTCGCTCCAACGATAAAGGGCTTACCCTTAAAAAAAATCTTACGATTTTTATTTGGTCAGCTTTTAAGAAGTGAGAATTTTCCTTGCATACTTTTGAAATCTTTCAATTTTATTGGTGAAAGTTATGTAATTAAATAAGAAGAAGAAGAAAAAGAAGTTTTATGATTAGTCTATCGCATAATCTTAAGTGGTCTGTCGGCAGGGGACTAGAATTCGCCAACTTTATTCCCTGTACAACTAGCATCAAAGAGACCACCTACAACGTAATTTCTTATGAAGTTGTCTATAAACTTAACAATATTTACCTATCTTCGAAACAATACTTGTATAAATTCGTTCTGATTTAAATATATGCGACCGACATTTATCTATGCCGGAAAAACATGGATATTTAAATACACACACTCACGTATATATATATGGAGAGAGAGTGAGAGAGACACACACACATACACACAGATAGAGAGTAAGAGAAAGAGTGAGACAGACACACACAGACACATACATACACTTACAGAGACACACACACATACAGAGAGATATAAATACACAGACACAGACATACATACACACGGATAGAGAGAGAGAGAGTGAGAGCGACACACATATACATACACAGACACACGCATACAGAGAGAGTTACAAACACACGCTTATATACACACATACAGAGAGAGAGAGAGAGTGTGAAAGCGACAGACACAAACATACAGAGAGAGAGAGAGTCAGAGAGAGAGACACACACACAGACCCACAAACATTCACACACGTGGGTACACACATCGGAGTGCGCACACATGCGCGCGCGGACCGAGGCACGCCCACACACAGAGAGGCATACACAACCGTATAGACACACAGTTGCGCGCGGGAACACACAGACGCCCCACACATACATTTATCTAGCCTGGAAATAAATTCTTATTAAAGTGTTGGGAGAGGGAAAGACGTCTTTCAAAAGCTAAGCAAAGTCTTAAGAAACAGGAAAATTTCGTTAGAAACAAAGAAAAGACGACTGACCTCTTATAAAATATCAACACCCCGAAATGTCATTGAATTCTGAACAATCTCCTCACAAATCAAGAAGGGACTTGGGACAACAGATATGCTGTTCTACAGAAGGATGCTGAGAATACCATGAAAGAAACCTTTAAATTTTAAAGAAAATCGAAATAAAAAAGAACGCTTACGCTTAATATCAGAAAGGGATAGTTGAAATTTCCCGGACACATGATCAGGAAAGAGGGTTTGGAGAATTTGACACTCACAGGACATAGGGAAGAGGAGGAAGATACATGTTTTGTATTGTGTTTGTACTCCAACGTGATTGTATTTACTTGTCGTTCCCACGCTGTAAGGATGTGACACAAGGCCAATTAAATGTGGGGAGCCCGACAACGTGCTTCAAAATAGCTCAGCATCGGCAAGCGTCGGCTGGATTAGCATCGTTATTACTGCTGATCCCTACTGTTTAGAGTCAATGAGAGCGGTGCTACGGCAAGAATCTGCTCTCCAATAACGGTAAACTCTCAACGAGACAACTGGTTGGCGATCCGTCTGTAGACACAATTGACATCATACTTATATATAAAACCCAGGTTGTGTGTGTGTTTATGTGTGTCTGTACGTTTATATATTGGATCGGATTTGCTACATTTTTCAACCGATTTCAACAAAACTTCACAGGACTACGTTAAATTACTATGCGGTGGTTCTGACAGCGCCAAAAATTGGAAAAACACAATCGTTTTTGTACAAAATCAATTCGAAAATATGATTAAGAGGCATCGCGAGAATGAAAGGGGGACAACACATATCGAGTTATACTTATTATAAAACCCAGGTTGTGTGTGTGTGTGTGTGTGTGTGTGTGTGTGTGTGTGTGTGTGTGTGTGTGTGTTCGTTTATATATGGGATTGGATTTTCTACATTTCTCAACAGATTTCAACAAAACTTCACGTTTTTTTGGCAGGTAGTGTTTCTTATTGTCTTGCACACTTTTTTCTTTATTTTTACATTCAGAATGCTTTAAAAATTCCGTTTACAAGACAATTGTTTATAATAAAATTGTATTCAATCTGTAGGTTCATAACGATTGAAAACAATGTTTTTGTTTGAGTTTGGGTTTGACCAATTCGGAAAAAAAAACTAATTAAGACATGCGTCAACCTTAAACAATAATCTTTGTCAATTTTATTTTTCAGTCTTTATGATGGTCGATACTTGATCTATCTCTTACTGTTACATCCCCGGGAAACGTCGAGCTCTACTGCTTGTATTGAATATAGTTTGTCTGTCCCGAGGCTGATACTACACTTTGATCTTAGTTTGAAATGACGAATGAGCGTGCAACCAGATAGGGGATGGAGGAACAGGTTCTGGGGTGGGCAAAGTTTCATAAAGATTCAAAGGATAGAATGTTAGGGATAGAACGTTATTATATCTATCTATCTATTCCAGTCTGTTCATATCTATCTATCTATTCCAGTCTGTTCATATCTATCTATCTATCTATCTATCTATCTATCTATCTATCTATCTATCTATCTCACTCTGCATATATCTATCTTAATCTGTTAATATCTAACTGTTCATATGTGTTTATCTCAATCTATCTATCTATCTATCTATCTATCTATCTATCTATCTCAGTCTGTTCATATCTATCTATCTATCTATCTATCTCAGTCTGTTCATATCTATCTATCTATCTATCTATCTATCTATCTATCTATCTATCTATCTATCTATGCATCTTTCTGCCTGTTCGTTACAAATATATAATAATCACCCACCAGAAACCCAACAATAAATAAAAAGTTTCTATCTATCTATCTATCTATCTATCTATATATATATATATATATATATATATATATATATATATATATATATATATATATATATCAATGCATCTTTCTGTCTCTTTGGCACAAATATATCCATAATCACCCACCAAAACCAAAAAAAAAAAAATGAATAGATAAAAATAGAAATTATCTATCTATCTATCTATCTATCTATCTATCTATCTATCTATCTATTCCAGTCTGTTCATATCCATCTATCTATCTATCTATCTATCTATATATATATATATATATATATATATAAAAATGCATCTTTCTGTCTCTTTGGCACAAATATATCAATAGTCACCCACCAGAAACCCAACAATAAATAAAATAAATAAAAAGTTTTTTTTTATCTATCTATCTATCTATCTCTATCTATCTATCTATCTATATATATATATGTATATATATATATATATATATATATATATATATATATATATATATATATATAAATGCATCTTTCTGTCTCTTTGGCACAAATATATCAATAGTCACCCACCAGAAACCCAACAATAAAAAAAAAAAATAAAAAAAGTTTCTTTTTATCTATCTATCTATCTATCTATCTATCTATCTATCTATCTACACACACACACACACACACACACACACATATATATATATATATATATATATATATATATATATATATATATATATATATATATATATATGCATCTTTCTGTCTCTTTGGCACAAATATATCTATACTCACCCACCAGAAACCAAAAAGAATAAATAAATAAATAAAAATCAAAAGTGTCTATCTGTCTATCTACCTATCTATCTACCTATTCATCTATATCTATGTATCTTTCTGTCTCTTCATCAAAATTATCTCCATAATCACCCACCAGAAACCAAACAATAAATAAAAATAAAAAGTTAATATCTATCTGTTTGCATGTCTGTCAGTCTGTCTACGAATTTACATTAAATCTATCCATTTCTTCGTCACATTATCTATCCACCAGGGATTCTTTGACGTTGTGTAATGTTTAAGAAACTTGTCTCAGCTGATCAATTAAGTAATGAGTTCGATCCTCACTGGGTGTCCCATACTTTCGGCCTTGTGCCACATGTAAGCTACCGTTAGAAAATAACGACCAAAAACAAATAATAAATAAAAAGAAATTAAATAAATTAAATAAAGAGTTTGTATCTCAGTTGGACATGAGACGTAGAAGGAAAAAAATAACACAAGTTTTAACCAAAGATGCTAACTGCGAATTGATGATGTCAGAATAAAATATGCGCAGAAATATAACGATCTGAAATTTACTGTAACAGAGGACGGAAATAGTGACAAAGAAACCCGGAGTCATTTTGGAATAGAGAAATGTGCCTTCCAAAAGCTAAGCAAAATATTAGGAAGCAAGAAAATTTCATTAGACACAGAAAAAAGAGTATTGAACTACTCTGTAATATTGGTCCAACAATCTTCTCACGGATGTAGAAGAGACTCGAGCTAACAGAAATAGCATTCTACAGAAGGATGATGAGAATGCCGTGGGCTAAACATGTGAGCAATGAGGAAGCTTTAGAGAAAATGAAGCAAAACAGACGTTTATATATAACACTAGCAGCATGGCCCGGCGTTGCCCGTGCTTAATTCAAAAATAGTACGACTCCTACAGCAATCACTATCACTTCAATTTAAATTATTTTTGCCCTTCCTTGCCTTTAAACGAGTGCCCTTGGCCGTGCTGATGTTGCTACATGCCTTACTTCTTGCCTATCTCACACTGCGAATGTTTTCTATACTAAACATTAAATCTGTTACGAAAAAAGAACTAAACAAAATGAACACAAAACGATCAGCTTTAAAAAAGGACTCGTAACTGGAAAAACCAAATGAAAAAAAGAATGTTAACAACAAATACTTTTTCACACCCAACCCAGTTCTGCGGAATCAGAATCAACGTTGAGTTTAAGCAAGCGAATGAGCCAATTGGAGTAAAGTGCCATGCAGATTAAAATTTTTCCCACTTGTGACGAATGCAATTATCGATTTTTTTGCATGCTAGCATGCTAGTTAACATTCGTGTCAGTCAGATGTTGGCTTTCACGCTGGCCAATAGAATCTTCCTGCCTATTCGTGGCTGCCAGCTATAGGCTCTCACTCTGGCCAGTAGAAAATGGCCGCAAGCTACATGAAAACTGCCGTAGAAGCATGAAATCGATTATTTCCACTATCGATGGAAGTTGGGAAATGCAAAGTCGGTCTTGGAGCATGTGCATGTAAATTCTGGTGCAAATCAGTCGAAAATTGCGGCCGTGCATTCATTACACACACACACACACACACGTGCGCACACGCACACACACACACACACACACACACATCCTGCCTTTTATAGATAGAGATGAAAAACGGTTCAAATTCCCAGGGCACATAATGAAGAGAGACTTAGAAAATTAGGTACTCACAGGATATATTTTATATATTATAGACACTCTAATGAATATTTTCCCCCTCCTTTTTGACGTCTGAAAAACAAGATTTTTAACCAAAATTTTCAAAAAAATGTCAACGACATTAAAAAAAAGTCATTTTTTTTTACTTGAATAGTAACACTAAGATATTAACGATACATTTGGGGCTTTTTCATATCATGTATGCTTCTTTTTTACCGAATTCTTGGAGATTCTTGGAGATACCTATTCGTAATGTTCCATTATTTATCCCTGATCGAACCAAATGCTTAGAATCTCAAATGTAAGCAATCTTTATATACCTATTATCAAACCAAGTAAATGTCATATATACTTAAATGTCCAAATCTAAATGGCGCATTTAATTTAAATTGAATTTCAATTTCAATTTAAAATGGGATTAGCTAACCACGCCAGTAGACAGGATGCCTGCCTACTAGAGTGGCTATCTCAGGCACATTTGTGTTTGTTCAACGCCCACAGGCCCCCATCTGTTGTTTATACCGCATCTATGCTGAATGGACCTTAGGTACAGTTTCTGGTAGAGTGCGTGTTATCTGGCGTGATGAACTGTCTGATCAAAGCCAGGATGCTCAAACCATCGGTCACGATGACTTGTGACTTTGTTCTACGACGGTCCCCAGAGTTCTGTCTATCCAGTTTCGCAATGGTTTTCTGACACTTTCAAAAACTGGGATCGCCTCTTCCAGACCAATAACACCAAGAAGTCACCTACATTGATTAATTGACCATGGTATGGATATTTACTTGACTCCACCACTGAGTCAGGTTGTGACACAAGGTCAGTTCTTAACGTGGAGACCAGAGTGTTTTCACTTGTAATTTACTAGTCTAAGCTGGTCATATATGGTCATAACTTGTCCAAGCTGGTCATAGCTGGTCTAAGGTAGTCATAGCTGGTCTTAGCTGGTTATAGCTTGTCCAAGCTGGTCTTGGCTTATTATAGCTGGTCCAAATTGGTTAGAGCTGGTCCAAGGTAATCGTAACCGTGATACCATCAGCCCGGGGACGGAGCCCTGGGGCAGAGAAGTATCCAAATTAACCATAGTATGATTCGAATCCGGGTTTCATAGTAAGAAAGCAAATGTTGTCCATCAAATATAAACGGCTAATATTTACCTCTTCCAAAACCAAATCAATGCTTATATTCCTAAATATATATATATATATATATATATATATATATATATATATATATATATATATATATATATATCTTTTATCAGAAAATTTCTTTTGGACAAAGGGTGTGTAAGAACTGTCCAAATGTTCTATATTTCCGAGCGCTTTCGGCTATACCTTTAGCCATTTACCCGACACCATTAGGAACATACTAGTAGAAAACACAAATATATTAATTTCATCTACTTGCAAAAAAAGACTAAAAATAATGGAAGCTCTAATAATAAAAAAGAAAAAGCCAACTCTTAACAATATTAACTATGAACAAACCCACAATGTCCTAACCGTATTCGGAAACTAAAAACATCACTACCACACACTGAACATACACACACTCTACTAGGCTGATAATCAAATCATCCTTGATAATGGCTAAAGGTATGCAGACGCTCCTTGGATTTTCACCAGAGCCCTTGTTAGCCGGCGTGTGTGTCAGACCTGTCCGCCTTTGGTGGCCCTACCAGGAACGAAGTTCCGGGCGGCATAGCTCTGACGCTACCGTTTACACCCCCCACCGACTGTGAAGTAAGGGTTGGACTTTGGGGGCTTACAGTACCAGGTGTTCCCATGCTGTCCCCCATCTAAGTACTGACCTGGCTCTACGCTGCTTAATTTCGGTGATCGTACGAGAACCGGTGTTTCAGCGTGATTTGACCGTAAGCTCAAAATGCAAATGAAAATCTACCGATATTAAATAAACTAACTTTAGTTAAATCGTTATAAAATATACCAACCTTATCCAACACAGTATTTTAATATCTAAAAATGCACTACAATTAAAAGCTGTTATAAATATACTGACCTGATAATGGCATAAAGTAAAGTACTCGCTTATTCTTAATCGATTGACCCCAAGCAAGGCGATAAAGCCACTAAGCAGCAATGAGCTACTGGAAGTGAAAAATAAGAAAAAGAATATAGAAGGAACCGGAAACAGTTTTAAACAAGAAACAAGGGATAAACATCTACTCCTGTTCAAAAGATCAGAAATAGGCGAACATATCTTGTATATATATATATATATATATATATATATATATAGTAAAAAATATTGATTTGGATATTATTTCACGCTTTAGCGATCGTCAGACGGTCGCTAAAGTTTCAAAAGGGGTCAATAACTCACATCTATCCAAAAAAATATGTAAGAAATCTCTGATATTGAGCGCTTTTTAATAATACCAATATATAATATATATATATATATATATATAATGAGAAGGTGCGATGGATAAATTGTCATACAAATTACAATTTACCAAAAAGATGCAAAAATATCTTGAAATACAAAAAAGAGTAAATTTATTCAACAAAATCCCCGTTGGGTTGAACCACGGCCTTCAGATGAATTCGAAATCTCCTGCAACTCTTCTGGACGGTCTCCTTGTTTAAGTTGATGAATGCCGCCATAACCTTTGCCTTCAGTTCATCTTTGGTGCTACAAGGAGTTTTGTTGGTCTCCCGCTTAAATGCGCCTCACACATAATAATCAAGGGGGTTGCAGTCTGGTGGGGGGGTAAGGTTAAATGTAAGGGGTGATGTGGTCGCAGAAACTGACTGATAGCTATGTCTGGATTATACTGCTTGGGTAGGGTATTCCAGCAGTCATAATCTTGAGCCATGGCAACACTAACTCTTCAAGTAACTTGATGGAGGTCTCAGTGGTGAGTCAGAGACCCAGTGGGAAGAAGAAGAGAGAAATAGCCTCGCCATCACTAGTGATCACTCCAAGCACCTTCGTAATCACTATTTGACTCATCCAACTCTTTCCGAATCCCCTGCTCTCTCATCAGATTGCCAACAAATCACTCTGAAATATTCGAATTGGACCTTAACGTGCGAATGCCAAGCAGTACAGCGTACCGTTTTCCGGAGGGAAATCTACCATGGTGCTCTTTTTCTCACAGACGGAGTCTGGGTGATCCTACTCTACTGTGCAGTCGACAAAATGAAAAACAGACAATAGACATGCGCGAAATTAAAATTATAACACTCTTTCTCTCAATATATATATATATATATATATATATATATTAAAGACATTTTTAAGTTTAACGTTGTTATTTATAGATACAAGTATTTAAGCAAATGCTCTGTTTATGATAAACAGTATTATATATATATATATATATATATATATATATATATATATATATATATATATATGCATATTCTAGCCTGAATTACTGTTGCCGATAGGTAATATGCAACTATTCCTGCCACCGAGTAGGCCTATTTCTATGCCTGTCTCCCATTCCAGAAGAGATCCTTAAACTAAATCTTAACTATTATGCTATCAATTTTGTTTAAACCTAAAAGTAATGCGTTTGTATGCAAACTGAAGTGGAAAGATTTTTTCTATGCTCCCCCACCACAAATAGTAAGCCAACGAAAGGCCATAAAAACAGACAGAGGAATGAAGAAAAAAAAATTGCTGAATTCTTTTTTTCTTTTTTCTCTAACACCGTTCCTTATCCTTTTTTTTTTATATCAAGAAGTTTTTTTTTTCTTTTTTACAATATAAAATGTCATCTCTTTTTTTTTTATGCAATTATTGCGTATCTTTTCTGTACCTATCAGATATTTACAGTTATAGTCTTCTGGTTTCTTTTGTGGGAATTGTTTGCACGAATTTTCAAGTAATATATATCCTCTAAGTAAAAAGAGTTGAAATATTTGAATTACCAGACGGTTTTCAATCTTCAATACGTATGTTGTAATGTAGTGAAGGAAAACGACAATAAAGGATTAAAATGGCGGAATGCTGGCTTGTCAGCCATCGAATTTGGCAAGCTGCAAATTAGAAATTGGTGATACCATAATCAAACAATTACTAAATTTTAAATATATAGGAAGTGTTTTAAAAACATGATCGAATGTGCGATATTGACAGGCGCATAGATGCCTTCGAAAAGGTATGCAACATATTAAGAAAAAAAGAAATTTCCGTAGAAACAAAGGAAAAGCATTGAACTGTTAGGTTATATCAGTTTTGCTATATGAAAGTGATTCTGGACAATATCCTCGCAAATAAAGAAGCGATGGAAGCAAGAGAAATCTGGTTCTACAGAAGGATATTTTAAATTACCATGGACCAAACATGTGAGCAACGACGAGGTTTTAGAGAAAATGGAAACAAAAAGGAAACTTATACTTAACATCAGGAAGAGACAGTTGAAATTTCTACAGAAGGATGCTGAGGATACCATGGACCGAACATGTGAGCAACGGTGAGGTTTTAGAGAAAATGGAAACAAAAAGGAAACATATTTGACATCAGGAAGAGACAGTTGAAATTTCTAAAGAAGGATGCTGAGGATACCATGGACCGAACATGTGAGCAACGATGAGGTTTTAGAGAAAATGGAAACAAAAAGGAAACTTATACTTAACATCAGGAAGAGAATAGTTGACATTTCTACAGAAGGATGCTGAGGATACCATGGACCGAACATGTGAGCAACGACGAGGATTTAGAGAAAATGGAAACAAAAAGGACACTTATACTTAACATCAGGAAGAGACAGTTGAAATTTCTACAGAAGGATGCTGAGGATACCATGGACCGAACATGTGAGCAACGACGAGGTTTTATAGAAAATGGAAACAAAAAGGAAACTTATACTTAACATCAGGAAGAGACAGTTGAAATTTCTACAGAAGGATGCTGAGGATACCATGGACCGAACATGTGAGCAACGACGAGGTTTTAGAGAAAATGGAAACAAAAAGGAAACTTATACTTAATATCAGGAAGAGACAGTTGAAATTTCTACAGAAGGATGCTGAGGATACCATGGACCGAACATGTGAGCAACGACGAGGTTTTAGAGAAAATGGAAACAAAAAGGAAACTTATACTTAATATCAGGAAGAGACAGTTGAAATTTCTACAGAAGGATGCTGAGGATACCATGGACCGAACATGTGAGCAATGATGAGGTTTGAGAGAAAATGAAACCAAATGAAAACCTGTACTTAATATCAGGAAGAGACAGTTGAAATTTCTGGGGTACGTAATGAGGAAGGAGGGCTTGGAAAATCTGATACTCACAGGACAGTTTGATGGAAATTTGGACCGGGAAAATCAGCGTGTAGCATATTTGATGAGCTTGAATAAATGAATGTTAGGCCCGTGTTGACATAAATAACAAAATGTCAAAATTTATTAGGAAGTACATGGACAAGGAGAGAGCAAGAGTCATGTTCGATTACGCCCTGAAGAGACACGGCACATAGAAGAAGAAGAAGAAGAAGAAGAAGAAGAAGAAGAAGAAGAAGAAGAAGAAGAAGAAGATGACACTGCGTTGTTGACCTATTCGGAAATGAAACCACAAGAGCAACTAAATCGAACGATAAAAGTAGGCGAAAATGTAATGGAACAACCATCAACTGCAAGAAGACAGATTGCATGGTTGTTAGACGAAGTATGAACCCAAAACTTTAGATTACAATTTGGAGATATCTAAATCAATCACGTACAACAATTTAAATATCTTGTAAGTATTTTAACAGAGGGCGCAAACATGTGAGCAACGACAAGGTTTTTGTTAAAATAGAAAGAAAAAGGAAGCTTATAATTAACATCAAGAAGATGCTGTTGAAATTTCTGGGTCACGTAATGAGGGAGGGGGTTTGGAAATCTGATACTCACAGGACAGAGGGTATGACGATAAACTACTTCCGCGTCCTGGGTATGACGATAAACTACATCCGCGTCCTGGGTATGGCGATAAACTACATCCAACAGCAAGGCCTCAGGTAATGTTGTCGGAAAAATAATGTTGCCAGCTATACGTTTTTGAAACAATAATGTTGCCAGCTATGCGTTTTTGAAACAATAATGTTGCCAGCTATGCGTTTTTGAAGCAATAATGTTGCCAGCTATACGTTTTTGAAACCATAATGTTGCCAGCTATACGTTTTTGAAACAATAATGTTGCCAGCTATACGTTTTTGAAACAATAATGTTGCCAGCTATTCGTTTTTGAAACAATAATGTTGCCAGCTATCCGTTTTTGAAACCATAATGTTGCCAGCTATACGTTTTTGACTTTTAAAGTCACTCAAAATCATTTTCGGCATAAAATGACCACTAAGGTTGAGATGCCGTTAAACAAAACAATCAACAATCAAATGAAAATTCTTGACTTAAACAAAAAATACCTAGGATTATTTTGCAGTGTGCAAGCAAATAAGCTCTAGCTTGCTAAAAATTTTCCATACAAAACAGGCATTTAACATTCATTTATATATATATATATATATATATATATATATATATATATATATATATATATATAAAAACTGGATTTGGCATTAAATAACCCACAGTGGTTGATATGCCATAAAACCCAAACAAACAAACAAAAATCACAGGACAGATTGATAGAAATATGGACAGAGGAAAGCAGCGCGTAATAAACTTGATTAGCTTGAGTAAATGAATGTTAGAACAGTGTTCGGTAGAAATAACAAAAGAAAGCAAAAATTTTTAAGTAGGACAAGGGACAGGAAGATGTGGAGAGCCATGATCGCCAACGTCCTGCGTTGTTAGCCGCTTCGGAAATGAAACTACAGGAGCTCCTAAACATAACGATAAAGGAAGGCGAAAAAAAAAAAAGGGGGGAGACCAACCATCAACTGCAAGAAGACAGATTGCATGGTTGTTAGAAAAAGGACGAACCCAAACTGAAAATTACTATTTGAATACCAACATCGATCAAGTACAAGAATTTAAATATCTGCGAAGGGTTTTATGTGCGGAAAGTAAATCCGAAGGGGCATTGGGATAGCCAAATTGCCTTCAAAAAGCTAAGCAAAGTATTAAGAAACAGGAAAAAAAAGAAAAAAGTACAATTAGACAATCGCGTCGCAGATGAAGAAAAGACTTAAAGCAACAGAAATATGGTTCTACAGAAGGATGCTGAGAAAATTATGGACCGACTTTGTGAGTAATGACGAGGTTTTTGAGAAAATTGAAACAAAAAAGGCCCCTTATGATTAATATCAGAATAAGGGCTTGGAAAATTGATAATCGCAGGACATATTAAAAAACAATACGGACAAAAGAAAATAAACGCATAACTTCCCTAGAGATCTTGAGTGGTGAAACAGGTTTATAGGCGATAAGAAAAAGACAAAATCTATTACGAATATAAGAATATTAATATCAGTCCTCATATATGGCAGTGAATGCTGGGCAATCTCCTCACAGATGAAGAAGAGAATTGAAGCAACAGAAACAAGGAAAAGAGTATTAGACTCTTACATAATATCAGGCAGTGAATGATGGACAATCTCCTCACAAATGAAGAAGAGACTTGAAGCAACAGAAACAAAGAAAAGAGTACTGGACTGTTACATAATATCAGTCCTCATATATGGAAGTGAATGCTGGACAATCTCCTCACAGATGAAGAAGAGACTTGAGTCAAAAGTAATGTGGGTTGTTTAAAGCCTGCTGAGTATACCATGAATGCCCATAGGTGCGAGTTATGAACTGGAGATGTCAATTTTAAACAGGTGTAGATGTTTAAATATCTGGGAAGCGTTTTAACAAAGGATGGAAAATATGACACCGAGATCCGAAGTAGGCATTGGACTAGCTAAAGAAGCATTCCAAAAGCTAAGCAAGGTGATAAGTAACGGAAAAATCTTGTTATAAAAAAAGAAAATAATGCTGGATTGCTATGTCATATCATCGTCTTATATTGCAGTTGTTGCTGGACAATCTCGACACGGACGGCAAGACAGAAATGATGTTCTACAGAAGGATACTGAGAATTCCATGGACGGAGCGAGTAAATGCCAAGAACACTTCTACTCAGAATCAGAAAACAGTAGCTAACACCCCTTGGGCACATTATGAGGATGAACGGCTTGGAAATCTTAACCCTCACGGGGCTTTTTGAAGGTAAGAGAGACAGCGGAAGGCAGCGAGTCACTTAAATGACAAGTTTCTGTAATGGCGGGACGGTGTCAGTTGTCTTAATAATGGAAGAAAAACTAATAATAATCACACGAAATAGGAAGTTGTAGAGAGCCATGGCCGTCTATGTCCTGAAGGGACATCTCACATAGAAAAAGAATGTTAGAGCACGCTAACCTTCTTGCTAATTCAATCTCCGATTTTGTCCAAATGTGTCGTGTTGATTTTTCTTTTATATGCTATGTGGGCGTTCACTGTTCTCCACATCTTCCTTTTTTGGTGAGATGTATTTTGAGTGAAAAATCTGAAATTGTTAATCGATTTCAAAATTCAACAAAGTTTATTCATTTCGTGGTGATACCCTCCCAAAAAGCATGAAACCACATCTCCCTGTATATTGTCTGGTATCACGATTTCACTGATGTGCCAAGTTGTTGTTTTGGGTAACAAGTCCTGAGATAAAAATATCTTACTCATAACTGCCCTGCTTGGAAGGCATTAGCAGGAGAAAAAAATCTGTTGCCAACATTGGCAACCATGACAGAGGCTAATAAGATGAGTGCGAAGAGATTGGTTACGAGAGCAAGTGCGTATTCTTTAAATGTTGTCGGGCAACTGATATCATGTTTGTTGAGAAAAAACCGTGAGTAAACAAATACTTTCGTATAAAAAAAGTGAGTCTCATAAAATCTTGAATGCATAAGTAAGCAAACAGAAAACGAAACGGCGAGAAAGAAAAAAAAAGAAGCTAAAGAGACAGGGAGAGAAATGGCTACCAAAAGACAGAGAGAAAGAAAGAGAGAGAGAGAGAGAACAAAGAAACGTAGAGATAAAGAGAGTATGTTATTCTTTACTTTAGCGTTTCAAAGGTAATCTCTCTAAGACTCGGCTTTTTTAGAAAAATTTTTTTTTACAGTTTATCGTCACTTTCTTCGTTTGTTGCACGTGCAACATACCCATGCGAAAAGAAAAAAACAAACAAAAAAAACAGAAAAAGCAAGTTACCAAATATCTTCATAATTCCCATACCTCCGCCATCAACTATTCAATGTCTTTTCTCTACTGGACCCCACTCCCCTAAAAATAAGTCGTCAAGAATTTCATATATCTACCCTTGCACATTTAATAGCAAAAAGAATTTGACGGTTACTTTCAGTCGAAGCTACGGCGAAAACAAAAGTGCCAACAATTTGGCTGCTAAAAGTATATTAGAGATTCATAGATTTGGGAGGCTTACGGCCGCACGACGTGGTAACACCGGTTCCCGTGCAATGACCTCGATGGATGACCGCTTCGGAATACCAAATGCTGTAAGCTTGAATGTGCGGATGGCCACATTACTTTGACAGATCGACCCCCGCACGTTTGCCGAAATTAAGTAACGTCTAGCCTGCTAGGTGGGTGAGGGATTTAGAATATCAGGTTCTGTAACCTTGGCGTTAAAACACCAGCCCGTCTACTTTACCAACGTTAAGCAATATCGATCTTGGTCAGTACCTAGAAAGTAGACCGCTTGGAAATAACGGGTGCTGTACGCTTGGATAAGCGAGTGGTGTAATAGAAAATAACCACTCTCTCATAACTGTCTTATAGATTTTTTTCTGCCTTTCATCAGCAAGGCTGGTGCTAATCTCGAGTTAAGCAACATTGGGCCTGTTCAATATCAAGACGGGTGACCGCTTGGGAATACCAGGAGCTGTAAGCTTGGGTTGTGCGAGTCGTGTAAGGGATAATAACAACTCTCTCTTAATTGTCTTACATATTTTTTCTGCCTTTCATCAACAAGGCTGGTGTTAACCTCTAGTTAAGCAACATCGAGCCTGTTCAATGTCTAGACGGGTGACCGCTTGGGAATACCAGGTGCTGAAAGCTTGGATATGCTAGTGGTGTAATGGATAACAACCGCTTTCTCTTAATTGTCTTAGATATTTATTCTGCCTTTCATCAGCAAGGCTGTTGCTAACCTCTAGTTAAGCAACATCGAGCCTGTTCAATATCTAGACGGGTGACCGCTTGGGCATACCAAGTGCTGTAAGCTTGCATATACGATTAGTATAAAGGGCTTACGGCCACATCGCGTTGAAGTACTGGTCCCTGTAATTTTACCAAAGTTAAGCAATGTCGATCCTGGTCAGTACCTAGATAGTAGACCACTTGGGAATACCAGGTGCTGTAAACTTGGATGTGTGGGTGGTGTAATGTATAATGGCACGGAATTAATAATCGGAAAGCCGAGTTCCAATTCCCGTTGGCTTTCTTATATTCACTTACGCGCAAATACCAACTTTCCTTCTCAGCTCTGGGTTAACTAATACAACTTGTATCACAAAACAATTATTATCTAAACGAAAAAAAATCTTAAAATTTAAAAATATTTTCTGGCCTTAAATAACTAATGTGTTTACAAGCCGTAGAAAACAAATCAAGCAGTGTTCGATTTGGACTGCATAAGTTAATAATTGCACTAAAAATAGATGATTTAGGGAGAAACCTTTAAAAAAAAGATCGACCTTATTTACTATTAATTTCAGTATTCTTTCATTTTCCTAAAGGCCTTTGGATTTCTAGTCCTGGGTATGACGATAAACTACATCCGGCACCCAGACATATGATCCAGAGATTGGAGGTTTTGAGGAGCGTGAAATCACCTCTTAATTTCTGGTGTTCCCAAGACCAACGTGACCCGAGGTGGTAGCACCTGTTAGGGTTCGAAGCTATGGATAAATAGCGAACCCCACTAAACAAAGCAGTTTGAAAATATATTTTTGTAATAAAAAATACCAGCAATACCTATATGTAGTGAAATTACGAACGCTACTTCTAATTGAAGTTATAAAATTGCGCTCACCGACTTTAGTAATTATGTCCACACAAATGAATAAAAAAAAGCTGTGTATCATCTACCATTTGTGAATGCAAAATAAAATACCGGGTGTAAAAGCAAAATTTCCTGTATGTTAGATTAACATCTGAACCGTTGTATCTTAGAAATGATTAAAGATATCTTAATGGAATTCTCCGAAGTTTTTAACACTACTCATCTCTACTTTGAGCAGTAAGACTGCATAATTACTCTACAAGATTAACAGAAGACTCCAGATGAAATCGATCGTAAACGAAAATGACATGTCCATCATTAATTAACCATAGCAAAAGATCGGACACCCATGAAGGATTGAAATAAAGTTCAAATTCAAATATATATATATATATATATATATATATATATATATATATATATGAAAGTGAACATTGAATTCAAAAAGAGGCAACAGGCTGTTTCATGCTAGAAGCAATCGTCAAGCCGCCTGACAATTGCGTCTAGCATAAAAAAAATGTCGCCTCTGAGTGTTGACTTCGATGTTCACTTTTATATTTATATTTACATGCGCTGTATCTCTGATATTGATCACGTTATCCCATAAATATAGCACACCTTAATCAACGGATTTGCACCAAAATTTACATGCACATGCTCCAAGTTAGCGTGAAGGCCTAGACCGACTTTGCATTTCCCAACTCATCGATAGTGGAAATAATCGATTTTTTCATGCTTCTACGCCAGTTTTCATGTAGTTTATCGCCATTTTCTACTGGCCAGAGTGAGAGCCTATAGCTAGCTTCCATGAATAGCCGGGAAGATTCTATTGGCCAGCGTGAGAGTCAACAACTGACTGACACGAATTTTAAACTAGCATGCTAGCATGCAAAAAAAATCGATAGCTGCATTCGTCACAAGTGGTAAAAATTTAAATCTGCATGGCACTTTATTCCAATTGGCTTATTCACTTGCTTAAACTCAACGTTGATTCTGATTCCGCAGAAGTGGGTTGGGTGTGAAAAAGTATTTGTTGTTAACATTCTTTTTTCATTCGGTTTTTCCAGTTACGAGTCCTTTTTTAAAGCTGATTTTTTGTGTTAATTTTGTTTAGTTCTTTTTTCGTAACAGATTTAATGTTTAGTATAGAGCTTAGAAAAAATTCGCAGTGTGAGATAGGCAAGAAGTAAGGCATGTAGCAACATCAGCACGGCAAAGGGCACTCTTTTAAAGGCAAGGAAGGGCGAAAAAATGTTATGGTCCGGTTCCTTGTACCACGGTGATAGTCCAAAATAGAACCAATAAAGAAGAACGCGAACACGTATGTGGAATAACACAGATATATTACGAAACAGGAATATATACAGAGAAGTAGAAAGTGTTAGTACGAACAATCAGGTTTAGTAGTTATTGTCTGAACGCAACTCTGTTTCGGACTGCCTCTGACTAGACTGACTGACTCGCTCGCTCTGACTGACTGACAGACTCCCGACGAACTTTACTCCAGACTGAACAGTATTTAGTCACCACGAGGGCATCATGTGGCACAAGGCCGGTTTAACGTGGGATCTCCGAGCCCGTGGGATCTCCGAGCCCGTGGGATCTCCGACCAGTGGGCTCGGCCAAAAATATGCCCTTTGAACCCGTATAAACGGGCTCAGGGTCGGTTTACCTCCCCGAAAGAGACTCCTCCCTTCAGCGTAGCCTCGTTCAGGTTCCTCCCCGCTCGAAGGCAGAGGTCAACGGATCAGCCGGTCAGCCGTTCGCCCGACTTCGGACTGAACTGTCTGCTTCCTCTTGAGGCGCAGTATTTATTATGTATGGAATAGTCCATTATGTTATTATGGGTAAGGTCCCTTAACAGACAGTGTGTCTGACAAAAAACGATTTTAACCTGTTCTCTTTTTAACTGAATTACTCAAATGGTTATTCAGTGATTTTTACAACAAATCGTGTCAAGATGGTTATTCGTCTTATCTGATGTTGTAGCGTACCTACGGACGATAATGCGTATGTCCCTATTCACATAAATACAGTAGTAAATACTGTATGTTGGTCTGCAGTTGGAGATTTGTCTCCAGCTGTGCTGGTCAAACTCTCTGCCTCCGGGCAGAGAGGATCCCCAGACGAGTCTATGTCGAAGGGCAGAGTTTCGTGTCGGAAAACAGCTAAACGACCCCGTTTTATAAGAGATCTACGGGGAATTTTTGACCGAGCCTACGTGCTCGGACCTTACATTAAATTCGACATGTGCAACATCTGACCGCGTGGGGCGGTTGGTAGACATTCTGCAGTTGGAGATTTGTTTCTAGCTGTGCTGGTTAAACTCTCTTCCTCGGGGCAGAGAGGATCCCAAGTTGAAACTACGTCGAAGGGCAAAGTCTCGTCTAGGGAAACAGCTACACGACCCTGTTTTATAGGGGGTCTACAGAGAATCTGTGACCGAGCCTACGCGCTCAGATACCCTACATTAAATTCGGTCTTGTGCTACTTTCTACCGCTTGGGGCGTTTGGTAGATATCCTAGAGTTGGAGATTCATTGTGGTAATCATTTGACTCACTTCTAGCAGTTGAATACTTCATCTACGCGCAGCTGGCGAATCTTATATGTGTTGTTCTTGTACTAAGTATTATCGTTCATTACCGACCTTCGTTTGATTATTCTATTCAGTAACCATCCGTAGAAAAACAAATTCTATTAGTTTAGTGTTATTTTTTGATATTAAACATTTCGTGGGATGGGTAATTATACTTGTTGTGGATTCCGAGATGAATTCGGTCTCCAATGAAGAACAAACGCAATAATTAAATATAAGAAATAAAATGTATTTACACAATCATACAAAGGGTAATACTGTTAGTAAATCCAGGAACACGGTTAGTAGCAAATACAGATAGATATATACAGTCTCGAAGTAGGACTTCCTTAGAGTCTACGCGCTTGTAACTGATTCTACAAGAGGTTACCTCACACTATCTCCGTTCGTATATTCTCTCTCTCTTTCCGACTACTCTCACTGACTGTCTAACACTGGCTATTTAACGGCAGCCGTCCAAGTAACACTGGTAGAGTCCACATATGAAAAAGGGGTGGACCCCATAACAATACTGATACACGATTTGTACAATTTTGTTTTTATGCCCAGTATATCATATTTTTATTACTTCAAAGTGTCTCGGAAAATTAAACTTCGACATCAAGTGACCCATAAAGAGTTGATATGCCATTAAACAAACAAATCCAAATCCAAATCTATTGGATTTATGTAACAAGCATTCAGTTCTCTGTAAATACGCGTCATTTTTTTTTTTTTTTTGTATTTTAATCATTTCACTCCGCGCAATGCAATAAAAGTCACTCGAAGGTAAGTGGTAACTGAAATGGAAAGAAACAGAGAGGACAAGAAAAGAACAATGTTTCAAGGAGGCAGAAGATGACCATTGACATTCCTTCCTGCTAGAATGTCAATGGTCATCTTATTATTCTAAATACCTCACCCACCTAGCAGGGGAGAGGTTATTTAATTTCGGTAAACGTGCGGGGATCGATCTGTCAAAGTAATGTGGCCATCCGCATATTGAAGCTTACAGCACCTGGTATTCCCAAGCGGTCACCCGTCTTGATATTGAACAGGCTTAATGTCGCTTAACTAGAGGTTAGCACCAGCCTTGTTGATGAAAGGCAGAAAAAAATCTATAAGACAGTTATGAGAGAGCGGTTATTTTCTATTACACCACTCGCTTATCCAAGCGTACAGCACCCGTTATTTCCAAGCGGTCTACTTTCTAGGTACTGACCAGGATCGATATTGCTTAACGTTGGTAAAATTAGTAAAACGGGCTGGTGTTTTAACGCCAAGGTTACAGAACCTGATATTCTAAATCCCTCACCCACCTAGCAGGCTAGACGTTACTTAATTTCGGCAAACGTGCGGGGATCGATCTGTCAAAGTAATGTGGCCATCCGCACATTCAAAAGTTACAGCATTTGGTATTCCGAAGCGGTCATCCATCGAGGTCATCGCACGGGAACCGGAGTTACCACGTCGTGCGGCCGTAAGCCTCCCAAATCTATGAATCTTAAATATACTTTTAGCAGCCAAATTGTTGGCACTTTTGTTTTCGCCGTAGCTTCGACTGAAAGTAACCGTCAAATTCTTTTGCTATTAAATGTGCAAGGGTAGATATAAAAAATTTTTGACGACTTATTTTTAAATGATGGGGTCCAGTAGAGAAAAGACACTGAATAGTTGATGGCGGAGGTATGGGAATGTTGAAGATATTTGGTAACTTGCTTTTTTTTTTTTTTTGTTTTTTTTTTTTTTTTTTTTGTTTTTTTTTTTTTTTTTGTATTTTAATCATTTCATCCGCGCAATGCAATAAAAGTCACTCATTTAAGTGGTAATTCAAAAATGGAAAAAAAACAGAGGACAAAAGAACAAAATTTCAAGGAGTAATTATTAGATGACCATTGACATTCCAGCCGGAAGGAATGTCAATGGTCATCTTGAGAAGAAAGCCGGAAGGCGGAAGAGAATTCCACAAGTGAGAAGTGCGAGAGAAATTATAGCGATTCCAAGGCCCATAAGTTCTATACTAATAGTCCATTCTCTCCCATTTTTCGCCTAGGGCAATGTCTTCTCCCCTCACGACGTAGACGATCATGTTTCTTCACACCTTCATGTCCCTTGTCGCACCGAATAAACGTTATCTGTTATTCCTCCTAAACCTTGATCCGCCATCAATTTACTAAAGTATGTTATTCGATGTCACCTTCTGTCCTTCTTACCTTTAATCCGTCCTTTGAGTATCAGATTTTCGAAGCCATCCTTCCTCATTATATGCCCCAGAATCCCCAACTCTCCTTTCCTGATGTTAAGTATAAGTTTCTTTTTTGTTTTTGCTTCTAAAATTTTCTCTTTGATCGCTCCATGGTATCTTCAATATCCTTCTCTACAACCACATTTCTGTTGCTTCAAGTCTCTTCTTCATCTTAGATGAGACTAGCAGCATGGCCCGGCGTTGCCCGTGCTTGATTCAAAAATCGTACGACTCATACAGCAATCGCTATCACTTGACTTAAAATATTTTCGCCCTTCCTTGCCTTTAAAGGAGTGCTTTTTTGCCGTGCTGATGTTGCTACATGCCTTACGTCTTGCCTATCTCACTCTGCGATTGTTTTCTAAGCTCTATGCTAAACATTAAATATGTTACTAAAAAAGAACTAAACAAAATGAACACAAAACGATCAGCTTTAAAAAAAAGGACTCGTAACTGGAAAAACCGAATGAAAAAAGAATGTTAACAACAAACACTTTTTACACAAATTTTTAGTTCTTCGGAATCAGAAACAACGTTGAGTTTAAGCAAGCGAATGAGCCAAATGGAGTAAAGTGCCATGCAGATTTAAATTTTTCCCACTTGTGACGAATGCAGCTATCGATTTTTTTGCATGCTAGCATGCTAGATAACATTCGTGTCAGTCAGCTGTTGGCTCTCAGGCTGGCCAATAGAATCTTCCTGCCTATTCGTGGAAGCCTGCTATTGGCTCTCACTCTGGCCAGTAGAAAGTGGCCGCTAACTACATGAAAACTGGCGTAGAAGCATAAAAAATATAGATTATTTCCTCTATCGATGGGAGTTTGGAAATGCAATGTCGGTCTTGGCCTTCCCGCTAACTTGGAGCATGTGCATGTAAATTTTGGTGCAAATCCGTCGAAAATTGCGGCCGTGCATTCGTTACACACACACACACACACATCCTGCATTTTATAGATAGAGATTGTCCAGCTTTCACTGCCATATCGGAAGACAGATATCACACAAGAGTTCAATACTCTTGTATTTTTTTTGTTTCTAACGTGTCGTCTGCGTATCTTATATCGTTAAGATTAAGCTCCCTGATAATAAATTCTGGTAGGGTCTCCAGTTACCTTAGGATAGCCTCGTTGTAGATGTTGAATAAATCTGTTGAGAAGACACCTTAGAATGTCGTAAATAATTTAAGACTACTTTTTTTATGACTTGTGATCCTCAATATGAAAAATACTTAACAAAATTCTGTAGATCTAAATGTATTTTCGATGTGCAGTTGAAAGCTTTCCCTCCCCGCACAAAGAGAATGGATTAACGACAAGAAACTAATCAAGATAATCTTCTTCTGTGTGCCTTGTTTCTTCATGATTGAGAAGATTGTCTAGCACTTATTACCATACATGAGGACAGGGTTCTAGGACAGTTTTGTATTCGACATTTGCGCCCCGGACAATTGTGTACCAGACAAATGTTTTCCTTGGATAATTGCGTACCTCTGATAATTATTTGAAGCTTTTAAAGTCATTTAAAGGCAATTACTATAAATTTTGTTTCTTAATACTCTACTTAGATTTTGGAATACATTTCTGTTGCCACAAGTCTCCATTCCATCTGTGACGAAAGTTTCCAATATTCACTCCCATATAAGAGGACTGATATAACGTAACAATTTCGTACACTTTTCTTTATTTCTAACAAAATTTATATGTTTCATAATACTCTGCTTAGCTTCTGGAAGGCATCGTTCACTAGCCCAATGCGCGTTCAGATTTCAGTGTTACACTTCCCGTTAAACCACTTCCCAGATATTTAAATTGTTGTACTTGCTTAATTTTGTTATTTCTAATTTGTAACTTGCATATCGGTATCATGAGTATCTGTCCATCATTGCTGTTGCTTCAAGTCTCTTCTTCATCTTATGTCCTGGGTAAAACGATAAAGTACATCCTGCAGCAAGGCCTCTGGTCAGGAGGTTTGTAGGAGCGTGGAACCACCTCTTAATTGCTGATGCTCCCAGGTCCACCTTGACCCGGGGTGGTAGCACCTGTTAGGGTCCCAACTATGGCAAATAGTTAACTATTACCAGCAATACTTTTTTGAAAAAAATTATTACCAGCAATACAATTTTGAAGGAAAAATATTACTAGAAACAGATTTTTGACAAAACAAAATATTACCGCAAATAAAAAATGTTGTCGGCATTAAATAACCCATTGTGGTTGATATTCCGTAAAACAAAATAAACCAAACCAATCTAAACCAAAGAATACATATTCTATTCATACGAATCTATCCTAAAAATGTTCTCGACATTAAATAACCCATTGAGGTTGATATGCCGTTAAACAAAATAAACCAAACCAATCTAAACCAAAGAATACATATTCTGTTCATATGAATCTCGCCTAAAAATGTTGACGGCATTAAATAGCCCATTGCAGTTGATATGCCGTAAAACAAAATAAACCCAAACCAATCTTCTTCATCTTAAAGGAGATTGTCCAGCTTTCACTGCCATACAGGAGGACAGGTATCACGTTTTAGTTCACTATTCTTGTCTTTGTTTCTAACGTGTCGTCTGCGTTAAGACTAAACACACCGATAATAAATTTTGGTATGGTCTCCAGTTACCTTACGATAGCCTCGTTGTAGATGTTGAATAAAGCTGTGGAGATGACACCTTAGAATGTCGTAAACAATTCAAGGCTACTTGTGTTGCCACTTGTAATCCTCAAAATGGAACACACTTAACAAAAGTCGGTAGATTTAAATGTATTTTCGATGTGTTACTGAAAGATTTCCATCCCAGCACAAAGAGAATGGATTAACGACATGAAACTTTTCACGATAATCAATCTTCTATGTGTCTTGTTTCTTCATCATTGAGGAGATTGTCCAGAACTTACTGCCATACAGGAGAACAGTGTTCTAGGACAGTTTCGTATTCTACATTTGCGTCCCTGGATAATTGCGTACCTCTGATAATTATTTGAAGCTTTTAAAGTCAATTACCATATTTTTTTAAAGAAAAGTCATAGGTAGTAATCATAATATTTTTAAGAAGGTGATATAATGGAAAATGCGTACACCTGTGTTCCCCCTCACTGGAATATGATTGGCTGGTGTACGTTATAAATACCGACGGACGTGTAGGTACGACAGAGTCAAAGGCTAAGTCAGAGCTTAGTCTATAACGAGGTCCATTGGACTACGCCATTGATCTACACTTCTTACCTGCGACTACGACGCGTACCAGTCGATTACTGCTACTGTATTCTATTTGGTTACAGTAGCCAAAACCACTGAGCTACTTCGTTCAAATATATCCCTTTCCGGGACTATAATTTCCTTTGTCCACAAATATTTTTCCACCAGTGTTTGATTTTCGGAACATAGCTATGCGTTCCAAATAAAAAATATCTATCTACTATCTATATTTCTCATGTTGTCTGTCTGTGTGTCTGTCGTGGGCGTTGTTACCTCGCTCAGGCTGCATTTCTCACCCGATTTCGATGCGGTTTTCACCACAAGTTTGCAAATGGCTGCCTTAAGGACATGACGGAGCCCGATTTTTCAGTTCGGTCTCAGGTTCCGAAAAAATCGATAATCGAAAAAATCTGCTTACAGAAGGAATTATTGCATTTCAACCAAATTTGACACCCTCTTAGAGTCTACCATTAGAAATGTTGTCCAGAAGTTTCATGACCACGGACCCCTAAAAAGCGCGGAAATCGATAAAAACCCAAAAGCCGATACGCCCAGATTGCACCTGAACCGCATGTCGGTTTTTAGCGAAAACCGATCGGATTTATGAGGAGGCCATTGGGAGTCACCATGTGAAGTTTCAACTCTGAAGGCCCCCAAAACAGAGTGCAAATGAACAATCGGTCAACCCTTAAAAATGTTTTTTTCCGGTTGGGTATTTCCTAAATGCAGATTAATTTAAGGTCACGCTATGCGCGGGAAGAAACAGGTTAGTGCGTGCAGTGCTGTATGAGTCGTACGATTTTTGAATCAAGCACGGGCAACGCCGGGCCATGCTTCTAGCAATCTATAAAATCCAGAATCTATTAGATGTTTCTGGTACGCACTGCTGGATTGAACTGAAACTGCTAGCTTAATTTTCTCTTGCTTTCTTTTTCTTTTCTTTCTTTTTTTTTTTTTTTTTTTATGCTAACTACCTTTCTGCTTGTTTAGAGTAACCAGTCCCGATAATTTTTGATCAGTCCTCATATATGATTCCATCAATATTTAGCCTGAAGAAGACGAAGGACACAGCATTCTTTTGTGTGATTCTTTTCAATTTCACTTCCACATGTACAAGAATCGTTTCTGGCACTTTAAATTGGAATCGTAATTTGGCTTACAGACAAAGCGAAATGGAGCTGGATCTGAAGACCACACGCACATCTAAGAAACCTCAATGGTACCAACGTAAGGAAAAGAATCTTCGACGAAAGGTCATTTCTTTCTTAAAAGCAAGCAACAACAACCGCTCATAAATGTCTACACTGTTGTTCACAAAAATAATTTACAACATTTTTTTTTCTTAAAATTTTCTTTTTTTTTTTAAACCTTTTTTTTTTTTTTTTGTCTTCTGTTGATAGAGTACATTAAAGTCATGAAATAAACGGAGGGGAAGATGATTATTCGCATTATTGTAACTTAATGACAGGTGCAGGTGCGTTACATTTAAAAGAAGGGAAACTGTTAATTCAAAAATCTAATGTTAAATTCAATGCTAGTCTTATTCCGTCTGCTAGTCTTCCTCCCCCTCCCTCTCTGTATCTGTATATGTGTATGTGAGAGAGAGAAACCATTTGCGTATATATATATATATATATATATATGTGTGTGTGTGTGTGTGTGTGTGTGTGTGTGTGTGTGTGTGTGTGTGTGTGTGTGAATGCAGTGGGGTCAACCAGACAGAGATTGATAGATAGACGTGAACAAAATGAAATAGATATACAGAGAAAAAGATTAAAAAGATAGATAGATAGATAGATAGATAGATAGATAGATAGATAGATAGATAGATAGATAGATAGATAGATATGAACGCAATTAGACAGATATATGGGCAGGATAGATAGATGTGAACAGACTGAAATAGACAGATGAACATACTAAAAATGATTGGTAGATAGGAACAGACTGATATAGATATAGAGAGGAACAGAATAAAAAGATAGATAGATAGATAGATAGATAGATAGATAGATAGATAGATATGGAGAGGAACAGATTACATAGATAGATAGATAGATAGATAGATAGATAGATAGATAGATAGATAGATAGATGTGAATAAACTGAAATATATGAACATACTGAAATAGATAGATAGATAGATAGATAGATAGATAGATGTGAATAGACTGAAATAGATGAACATACTGAAATAGATAGATAGATAGATAGATAGATAGATAGATAGATAGATAGATAATAGATGTGAATAAACTGAAATAGATGAACATACTGAAATAGATAGATAGATAGATAGATAGATAGATAGATAGATAGATAGATGTGAATAGACTGAAATAGATGAACATACTGAAATAGATAGATAGATAGATAGATAGATAGATAGATAGATAGATAGCCCACTAAATATTCTCGAAACATCCGGGCATGAAATAGGTCATAATTTTGATTTAAAAATATCACCGTAATAAAAACAAGAACGTATCTGATTACGAAGAAAATATCTAGAGGGAATATTAATTAATAACTTTCCGTCGATAAACACACACTAGCCAAACTTTTTCATATTATCAACATTCAAGAAATCCATAGTTAAAGAATGCAAGAAATCAAATCGCTCCCAATAGATGCAAAAGTTTTTTTTTTTTTTTATAATGAAATTAACAATATCCGTATTAGAATTAAATCAACGGACACGTACATACCCAAAATTTACCGACATACAATCTTTCCTCACCAAAGTTTATATAGTCATAATGACAATAATCTATATATAAAATTCTGTCACTTCCCTTAGTCTGTCCGTCGCGTCCTCTAAAATAGCCATACCTTGACTGATCGAAACCAAATTTGGGGAGAAGTGCAAGCAAAGGGGGTACAATGGTACATTTGGTTTTACTCGGGTGAGTAGCTTAGTACAATAAATTTTCATTATTTCTTTTTCAAAAAAGTTTAAAGTTTTATTATTTAACATACAAAGTACTCCCTCTTTTTTAAAATCAATTTAATGATTAAAATAACAAATACTTGTCTAATAAAAATGCAATATTGTTTTTATATACAAGAATCCAGTTTCCAGTTCGCCCTGAGTATGCAAGTACAGCAAATAAATCACACGGCTAAACGCTTAAAATGTTGGAATTTGGCTCCAGAAGGAAATATTTACATATGGCCAGTTGTATGTTGCATGCTCAAGAGTAAGAAAATGTAAGAATTTTTCTTTGGAAAAAATAAAGATATTTCTTTAAAAAATATTGTTTTCCATGTATCCTATAAAATTAGATTAAGTTAAAAAAAATTTTTTAAAACCCGAAGCAGGGTTTTTTCAAAGTATTTTCCTAAACAAAGGAGCTTATTCAAATTTCATTGACTTGGTTTGCGAAATTGTACGAAATCTAGAGTTTGTAAATTTCGACAAAATGCTATCGATAATTTCAACAATACTAAAAATTTACATTTTTTACATTATTCGGACTGTTATCCTAATCCTCATTGCTATATTCACAAATTTTCGGTCTATGTACGCTCCAGCCATCGTGAGGTGACTGGAGTTTAAAACCAAACTCTTTATTTCGTCCACCGGCGTAGGTTGCTCTAGTTCCACGTGCCATGTCTCTTACGTCGAGTTAAATGAAAATCACTGGGACATTCGGAAGAAGGATGGCATGCATAACTAGAAAAATCCACCCCGATGGACGAAATAAAGGGTTAGGTTCGAAATTCCAATCACCTGAAGAATGCCTGAGCGCACAATGGCCGAAACGTTGTGAATATGGCAATGAAAATGGGGATAATAGTCCGAATAATGCAAATAATATAAATAATCATAATACCTCATCACAAAGATCCAATCACCTGAAGAAGGCCAGAGCGCACAATAGTCGAAACGTTGTGAATATGGCAATGAAAAGGGGGGATAATAGTCCGAATAATGTAAATAATATAAATAATCATAATACCTCATCTCAGAGATCCAATCACCTGAAGAAGGCCAGAGCGTACAATAGCCGAAACGTTGTGAATATGGCAATGAAGATGGGGATAATAGTCCGAATAATGTAAAAAATATAAATAATCATAACACCTCATCTCAAAGATCCAATCACCTGAAGAAGGCCGGAGCGTACAATGGCCCAAACGTTGTAAATATGGCAATGAATAGGGGGGATAATAGTCCGAATAATGTAAATAATATAAATAATCATAATACCTCATCTCAGAAATCCAATCACCTGAAGAAGGCCAGAGCGTGCAATAGCCGAAACGTTGTGAATATGGCAATGAAGATGGGGATAATAGTCCGAATAATGTAAATAATATAAATAATCATAATACCTCATCTCAGATATCCAATCACCTGAAGAAGGCCGGAGCGTACAATGGCCTAAACGTTGTGAATATGGCAATGAAGATGAAGATAACAGTCCGAATAATGTAAATAATCATAATACCTCATCTCAGAGATATAGACAGATAATACTAAATACTGTGAGAATTTCAACACGCGTCAGGATATCGTAAAAAATTATAGTAATAATTATATAGTACAAACATAACCCGAATTCTATCACCGATGGGGCTGGAGGACTATACTGCGGGATTTCCTAATCGTAACAGACATGAAAGTTAATGCAAAAAAAGTCAGAAAATTTTTTAAAAAAGAACTTGACAACTCATTGATATGACCTGCCCACAGAATTCCAATATTTCTGAAAAAGAATTTCGGAAACTCCCAAATTATAAGCAGCTGCCAATAGATTTAACAAAAATGTGGAAACTTAAAAATACGATTATCCCTATTGTGCGAGTGACATTGGGTATAATAAAGATGGCTACCACAAATCATGCGAGTAAAATCCCAGAACACCTCAGCATCTCATAGCAAAAAAAAAAAAGTTTACTTTGTGCGAAACTGCGCATATCATCCTCAAAGCCCTCTTCATCTAAACGAAACTCCCCAAATGTGCATCGATAACTCTTCTGTAGTGACATTTTTAATCATAGACCCCGACGGGGACTTAGTAATTACGTATCTAATATTACTTTCTGGCAAGGTGCTAACAAACAGGATAATAATAATAGAATTAAGCCAAAACACACCGAACGATAGACTTTCAAATTTCACGAGAGACCCATTTTTTTCTCAACCATAGAATTTGCCCCAACATTAATAACCTACATCGAAACAGCAGATACCGGCACTATCAAATCCTGTAAGATACACATTTTACATTTTCGTGGCACTTCCATCCCCGGGAATTAAACACACGTACACTAATAGACAAACAAGAATGCCCACTAGAATAACTAACTTGCGTGCACACACACACATATACACGGATACACGCGCCACAAGGCAAATACATATGAAATATAGCAGTCAAGAGGTAATGACAAATAAACAGATAATAAAGAAAAGGAATCTGTGGAGAGCCATGATCGCATATGTACAGGATAAAAGAATATGTCTCTGAATTCAAAACTGCGGAGAAAGAAAACGGGAAATCACTCGACTACTTTTCCCAAGAAGTCATGAAAATTCACATATAATAAACAAAAGGAATCTGTGGAGAGCCATGCTCGTCTACGTCCGGAACAGAAAAAGATTAATCTGAATTCAAAACGGTGGAGGAGGAAATACTGGACTATCTTTCCCCAGAATTTATGACAATTCACAGATAAAAAAGAAAAGGAAACAGTGGAGAGCCATGATCGTCTACGTCGAGAAAGGAGAGAGATTGCTCTTAATTCAAAAGCGTGGAGATGTTATGGGAAACCACTCCACTATATTTACCAAGAAGCGGCAATTCACAGATAAAAAAAGAAAAGGAAACGGTGGCGAGCCATGATCGTCTACGTCGAGAAAGGAGAGAGATTGCTCTTAATTCAAAAGCGTGGAGATGTTATGGGAAACCACTCCATTATATTTACCAAGAAGCGGTAATTCACAGATAAAAAAAGAAAAGGAAACGGTGGAGAGCCATGATCGTCTATAGAAATGAGAACGATTGCTTTGAAATCAAACCCGTCGAGAAGGCAACGGGAAACGACGCCACAATTTTTGCACGGGATGTAAGAGAGATACAATATTTCAGTAGAAAAAAAAAAACTACTTACTGCTGCGACTGTTCATTAAGTAATGGCCCTCAGAGTCAGACTTCGTTTCGGGGCATAAACATCATTACCATTAACTCCAGGACATCGTAGCTATATTTATAGATGATATTACAAACCATGTTCTTGGTCTCCGCCATACTGTGCGAATTCAAGACACCTCCACAGAGAGGCTCGCTCTAATTTTAAAACATATAAAGCACCTATTTCCTCACCTTGATCATGCAGCCATACCCAACATCCTATAAAGCGTATATCGATAGGAAATAAATACCTCCACGTTGCCTTTATGTTTCACAAAGTTTACCAGCTTAGTTTCATCAGTCTGCTCACCATATCCCCCCACCCCCCAAAAAAGAAGCCGTTAAGAAAAAAAATATGTTTAAACTTAAGTATTAAATAAACAACCAGATGGCACTATTTACATTATTCGGACTATTCATACTCATCTTTGTCGCCATATTTATTGCAACGTTTCGGCGTTGTACGCTTCGGCCTTCTTCAGGTAGTTTGTATGTCGAACTGAACCCTTTATATACATTATTTACATTATTCGGTCTATTGTCCTTCCATATTTTTGGTATATCGGGTCCGTACCGATCCTTCAGAGTCTGTCTATATTTCTGAGATGAGGTATTAGGTACATTATTTACATTAATCGGAGTATTGTCCTAAATTACAATAGTCCGAATAATGTAAATAATGTACATAATACCTCATCTCAGAAATATAGACAGACTCTGAACCCTTTATTTTGCTCACTGGGGTAGACTGTTCTAGTTCCACGTACCATGTTTAATGAATGTCAGTTATCAGTTATCTCTTAATTCCCCTCTCCAAGTTCTCCACTGCCTTAACCAGTTATTGGACTCACACTCTGTGTCCTGTCACTGGATCTAAGTAACGACGTTATCCACTGTGACATGTGTCCCATTAATGTAAATAGCAATGGTAATTTGACTATAAAAATGTATTGTTATATAATTTTAGAGTTGCATTATCATTTTGCTATAAAAATGTGAATTCCCAGGAAGAATCAGCAATATTATCAGTACTAATCTGGGGCTTCGGATTCAATAACTTTCCTACCGTGGTAAGGTTGTCTCTCTGTCTTCTCTATAAATACTTTCATGTTAATTGTTTGGAGGAGCCTTTCGCTATGATATTTTTAATCCAAAACATACGCCATGATGATGGTGGACGATACACGAAAGCACTCAGCAAAAAAACAAAAAACAAATCAACTATTTCAACAACTTAGACCCAGATACTAAAAAAAACTTGCGAGAAAGCAAGAAAAAAACTGAATAAAGGTCATCAAACGGAAAAATTCCGTAGTTTTCAATAACACATGCCTGAATATATATATATATATATATATATATATATATATATATATATATATATATATATATTTTATGGCCAATATGATCAGATAGAAACTTTGGCTGCGTTTCCTTCCTCTTTTATGGAAGAGCGTGTACTGAGAGTGAACCGAAATTCATCCTGGATTGGACAATAAATTACCAAGAAGTTCGTATGTTGTGCACTTCGGAAAATGGAAAAAGTGAAATCAGACGGAAGGTACACAAGACAATACCCGATCAGTATCGGCTGGGTCCCCGTGGAGTGGAGATATGATATTGAAAGACCCAAAACCCCTAATGAACCTCGGCTCGAAACATCACTGATGATGTGTACTAAAGCATCCAAGAAGTTTTTTAAGAAACAATATATATATATATATATATATATACACCTAGTGAGTCAGACAAACCTACCTAGGTTTCACCTAAACGGATCGTCAGGGAAAGTTTGGCTAACGAGGCAAAGAGAAACACATATTTATAGGTGATAGCTAAAATCATACCACGTGACAAAATTAAAAAAAAAAAAAATCTGTGCGATTTTTTTGTCGGTAGAAGTTCATGTTTGTAGCTCTTTCTTTTTTTAAAACCTTTTTTCCCTCGAGATTTATTTGATTAGCAAATCAAAAATTCGAGGGTTTTTCGAAACGAGTCTAGTTATCTATATTTATATGTATATATATATATATATATATATAAATTCCCAAGAGGATATAATCCAGGTAGAATTCAATGTCCAGGACAGAGTAAGAATATAATATAAAAGGCTCAAACATTTATATTTAATATATATATATATATATATATATATATATATTCATATATACATATATATAATATTCAATATACATATATATAATATTCAATATACTTATACCTATATCATATATATATATAATTTATATACATAATACATATATATTAGGTTGGTGCAAAAATAATGACGTCATAATGTCGTTTTTTGACGTTAAACAATACGTCAAAAAACGTCATTATTTCTGCACCAGCCTAATATAATATATAATATATATAATATAATATATATAATATATACATATAATACATATAATATATATATGTATAATATGTATAATATATATATATATATATATATAATTTAAATATATAATATATATTATTTAGACATATAATATAATATATAAGAAATTTATATATATAAAATATATATAATTTATATATATAATATACATATCTATATAATTTTTTCCCTCTCTCTCTCATCTTTTGAATTATAAGTTTAGATCATATCGTTCTTTTATTGTGCCTAGTGACACCATAAATGCATACACTCGTTTCCGGTGTCTGTTTTTTTAATTTTAATTTTAGGTCAGCGAATCGGTAGCGAATTATACATCGAAAAATCATTCATATTTATCTGTATCTCACTCATTTAAACCGTTATTTAACTCCTCTCTTTAAAACTTCTCTCTATTAGATGATAATCCCCCACCTTCACGTTTACGCCTTCCTGTTCTTCTTTCTTCTGTTACACCCTCTCTCTAGAGCTTTCATGCATTTCCCCTCTCACACTAGTTTCCCACTCCCACACATATAGTTTCACTAAAATTTTGCTTTTTATATCCGGAGTTATATTTTCCGATTTCTTTTTAAATTCGTAGGTCTGATGATTTGGATCGTGAATACGATTCCAATGTAATAAATTATAACCATGGAATATTACTGTTTGAGCTTTTTATATTATATAACAGTGGACTGGTCAGGTCTTGAGAATGTCTGATGAAAGGATACCCAAGATCCTAATGTACAGCCAGTTAGATCAGGTCTACAGGAATGTAGGACGCCCATGGCTTAGATACAAAGACAAGCTGAAAAGCAACTTGTCAGTAGTCAATATACCACATAACACCCTTGAGAGCTTAGCCTTGGAGCGAGTAGAATGGAGATCAACGTATTTTAGTGGACTCGGCAATTTTCAATCTGCTTGTCTGAGTTATCTTCAAGAAGCGAGAGCAAGGTCTAAAAGGTCAGCCAATCTAACAGTGATCTCATCTCACAATCCTCACTCTTGCTCCATATGTGGCCGCCTTTGTAAATTACTAGCGGGTCTTAAATGCCACTTAAGATTATCGCATAAAATTTCATAACTGAATCAATTAAGCTGTCAGATCCTCATACGTCGAAACCGACGAGAGAGCCCATTATATATATAAATATATATTTTATATATATATATATATATATATATATATATATATATATATATATGTATATATATATATATATATATATATATATATAAAAAAAAGAGAGAGAGAGAGAGAGAGATAACTTAGGTAGGTAGGCAACTATATTGATGGATAAATAATGGAAGAAAGCTAAAAGAATGAAAGAATGATGGAAAGTAGACGATCAATTATAGCATTTACATATGAAAAATCACTTTAATAAATGTTTACATAGACAACTTCCTATGTAGGCTGCTCTTAATGCTGTCAGCTTGTGGAGCGTAGGTCGACTTTTTAATCAAATGACGAATAACTTGGCTAGTGGCAGTCCTCGCAGACGAAACTCTATCACTGATATCTCGAAAACAATTTTGTCGTATTTATTTAGCAGCCCTATTATATGTCTAAAGATAATCTTATCCCTTTCTTATAATATTAGACCAATAGTTCATTCAGTACGTTAAAATCATGGTTCTCCACAACGTCCGGCCTTTTGTATCTCACAGTAATTTTAGACCCATAACAATCCTTCTTTTCCTTGCGCTAGCATTCATTCATCATGAGTTAAGGTTATTCTCTCTTTTCATCTGTTTCGCGTACGTTCAAAATCAACTGTGTGTGTTAAATTTTCCAAGCACAGTTTCCTCATTACGCGTCTCTGTAATTTCCCCTGTTCCTATTTTACTTAAAATCTCCAGTAAACTTTTTACGCGTTTTTTTTTTATTTTTTTTTTAAAGTTTCCTTAAATTAACTTAATTATTCATATATGTCGTTCAGGGTATTACTTTTCCTATTCTACAGTCTTCATTGTTCCTTCAAGACGTCTCTGACCATGGCCCTCCACAAATTACCATCCTTTTTAGCATTAAGCATTTCTTTTTTTTTAAGCGATTCACCCCAAGCAAGGGGAAGCCACTAGCACGCAAGGGGTTACAGAAGATTTGGAGCAAGATCAAATAGGATAGATAGAGGAAATTGAGGAGAAGGGTAGTGGATAGATCAAGGCAACTGGAGATGTCGATTGACATTACATTTGAATAGATGGTGATTATAGCTCTCAGGGAAACTGGAATAGGGAAAGGATATTCCACAGGCAAGAGGTGCGAGATATGAAGCTATTGGAGAGAAGAGACAAAACATTTAATAGTTTCAACAGAGAATATGAAATATTATATATACCTCGTAGGACGCTTGAATTCATGAAGTCTGGGAACCAGCGAATAAAATTTCTTTGAATAATTACCATGAAAGTATTTGTCAAAAAAAAGACAGAGATAAATATACGGCGCGTCTGTGGGAGAGCGACTGTAGACGAGATGCCAGAACAGGAAAATTATTATTGCATATTCGCCTCTGGATCCTATCAAGAACCCTGAATATAAAACAGAAAAAAGAAGTCCATATATGGCAGCAATACTATATTAATTAGCTATGTTTGTTTCCTTAATAAACCTCACAGACAACATATTTAATGTACGCAAATTATTCCTACTTGTCACCTCTATATTGAAAAAGAAATATTACCAAGTTTCCAAAAAATTCACTTTATGACCAATTTATAATAATGTTTCTCTGATAGATAGAAAAATGTAACCTATGCAGGTTGCGATGGATAAATTGTCGTCAAAATGACACGCACACGCGCGCGCGCGCACACACACACACATACACACACACAAAAATAAAATAAAATTACCCCGACATGTCATTTTAACAGTAATTTTACTAAAATGACACAAAATATCTTGAAATACTAAACAGTAAATTTATTCAATAAAATTGGCATTGGCTTAAACTATAGCCTCCATTCGACTTCGGAATCTCCTACAACTCATCTCAACGGTCTTCTTGCTTAAAAAATAAAAAAATTTTTGCGATAATCCCCTTTTGCCAATTCTTTTCTTCTTTGGTGTTACAAGTAATTTTCTTGGTCTCTCACTCAATTGTCTATATATATATATATATATATATATATATATATATATATATATATAATCTATATCTGATATTGATATATGTTTTTGACCCATAAATATAGCACACTTTCAGAGCATATATTCATATGTATATATATATATATATATATATATATATATATATATATATATATATATATATATATATATATATATATATTAATTAATTGTATATAGTTTGATGAATTTTCAATAACTGAACAAAAGTAATTTTATAATTTTTAAACATACTAGTGATTAAATTTGCATTTTAAAATTGGCAGTTTTTAATTATTGGTTAGAATAAATTCTTTTTTAATATTACCCGTATTTTAAAGATCTGAATAGCTATTATAACATGACTTCGTTGTGAAGCTTTTTGAATTTTTCTATACTTGTATTTTGATTGGTCATTCTAGCTTTTGTAACAATGTTTTCCCCTTGAGAAGGATCGTTAATTAATTTGAAACTTTTGAAACCATTTATTTTACATTCAACATCATCACTTGATAAGACAGCGAGGGTGTTGAAACAAAATGGCTATTTTTGTAGTGATTTTATAACATATTTTATGTTATAATTTTTTTAAAAAAATTATATATATATATATATATATATATATATATATATATATATATGTCTCTGTGTGTGTGTGGTTGTATATGTATATTTATATCTCTGTGTGAGTTTTCATTTGTTAATTCAAATGACAATTAAATGTTTTCAAGATATGCGTATCTATATATATCTGTATGTGCTTATGTGTGTGTGTCTTTATGTATGCGTAGAACAAATAAGAGTTGTTTTCATTTTTGTGGCTCTGGTGACGTTACTTCTCCATCGGAAGTGGCACTGTCACGCCGTTCCCACTCATTCAATTTTTCTTTCCGTACCTTCGCACGCAAAAGAGAATTCAGCTATCGCTGTGCCAAAGATTGAAGCTGCAGTTGAAATGTAGGCTACAAGTTGAATTTGCACTCAATTTTCGTTATAGATACAAGTTCAGTTTAGCGACACCTGAAAAGCCAACCATACTGTAGCTGGCCTCATTAGACTAATTAATGATTTGCAAGTAGCAAATAAATGTAGATTATTATTATTATTATTATTAGTATTATTATTATTATTATTATTATTATTATCTTAGATTCCGGGTCCCAGCTGGAAAGATATAAAGGGGCGTGGAAACACAAGATCAGAATTAAAAATAGACTTGTGGGTTTTCCTTGATCAACCAATCAAATGTTAGATCTACACTAAATAGAAAATTAAGCTCGGAGTGTGGAGGAGTTATTTTTTCATGTCATGATTTTTTGTCAAATTTACGTTTCAGGAACTTTCTTAAAGGAACCTGTAGATAAAATTAAAAATGTGGAACATCTACATAAGATATTAATAATACTGGATGTCAATACATAGCAATATTAAATCCGAATAAACAAAATAAGATAATTACTCGTTGAGGGTAAACCGTTATTTACTTATTAATTATGGCCATGAGAAATGTTATTAACCTAATTTTTAAATGTTAATAATATTGTAAGGTAAAAGATAAACTGCGTCATCAATTTACAGTCAATTCACTTCTTTGGTTTAATAGAGATATTTTCTCAGCAAATCGAATAAGAAGTAAGGTTCCTTATAGATTTACATGTTCTAGCTTTTTAATAGTATTATCCATTTTACTGTATGGTTGTTTTTTTAACTTCTTTTAAATTCGAAAATTATTTGGAAAAGAACGTCTTATTTTTTATAAGCGTTATTGCTGAAAAATAATATATATCGATACCACCTACTTTTTAAAAGAATTCTTGGTACGCCCAATATGAAACTTTTAACTGATGGATTTTCAATAGTAGAAATAGTGCTTAGGTAAACAAAAAAGTTAATTTGACATCGCTTTTTGCAATGGGCATTCGTTAGAATTTCTACAATTACACTTGCTGTTATTATCAGCGTTTGTTGTTTTGGAATGGCTATTATTACTCAGGTTTTGGATTGGTTTAACATTTTATTATTATATTTTTTAATAATTTTTTCCAAATTATCGGTAAAGGTATCGCTTAGTTTTAGTGTATTTCTGTTAAACATTTTAAGGAGTGGAGAAGTGTTTATCAATTAAATAAAGGAACTTCTGCTGTGACGTAGTAGTAAACATTTGGTTAAGTGGTGGTGTGTAGCAAATGATTTTCATGTTTCTATTCGTATTCCTACGATCGCTGTAGTTATGTCTCTTTGAAGATGTAAAAACACTATCAAAATACAAGGATCTTGAATTTGAAATCTAAAAAAAAATGTGTTACATGAGGACATCAATAATTCCAGATGTATTTTTAGCCCACGGTTCGACTGGAAAAGTTACCGATAGACTCACTTAAGGGTTCCTGGCAGCCATTTCCTTAAAGAAATATAAAACGTATGAAGAGCTTTATCTGTGTAAAATGGGTGTGATCATATTTTTTTTTTTTTTTACAGAAAATGATCTGTGGAAGATGTGATGATGTCATTTTTGACCACAGATCTCTGGGGATTGATCTGCATCAAATACCTATTACTAATACTAATACTACTACTACTACTAATGCTAATGTTAGAGGAGGCACGGTGGAGTAATGGATAGCAAATTGAGGAATCGGAGAGCCGAGTTCGAATTCCAGTCGAATCCATTACATTCACTTACGTGCTAATACCCTTGGGAAAGGTGTGAATCCTCTTTTCTTCTCCCTCCAGCTATGGGTAAAATAGCAGGACAGACAGGGTTCTATAGCCTTGGATGGCAACTGGTCTAGGAGAAGGAAAACTCTGAATTCAAAACCTGTGGAGGGTCGTTTGGGAACCTGTGGCATTCGGTGCAGGTCTCTGTATTCGTCCTTCAAATCTTAGATGAAATCCGTTTAGTGATTGGTTGGCAATCCATTTAAAAATAAAAAACACCTTGATAGCCCTAGCGAAGCATCAAGAATTCAGCTATTTGACAAGATTATGAACTACACCAATCAAAGTATTAGCTATGACAGATAAAGAATACTGGAAAGGTGTAGTGAGTTCAATCTCGGCTGAGACCGCAAGATGATGATGATGAATGCTAATAATACTGTACTACTTACAAATCACTAGTCTAATGTTCCATGCTACAACATGGTTGGCTTTCCACATGTAGCTAAACTGAATTTGAATCTACAACGAATGTTGAGTGCAACGTCAGTTCTTAGCCTACATTTCAACTGCAGCTTCAATGTTTGGCACTGCGACAGCTGAATTCTCTTTTGTTGGTTCGAAAGCACGGAAAGAAAAATTGAGGGAACGACGTGACAGTGCAACTTCCGATTGAGAAGTAACGTCACCAGAGCCACAAAAATGAAAACAACTTCTATTATTTGTTCTACGCATTCATAAAGACACACATAAGCGCATACAGATATATATATATATATATATATATATATATATATATATTTATATGCATATCTTGAAATGGAACAAGCGTCACTTGAAGGGTTGAATGAAGGAATTATGAAAACACACGCACACATACAGACATATATATGATTGATACATATATGAAGAAATATAGTTTTTTTTTATATACTATATTTATGGGCTAAAGTGCTCAATACCAGAGATAGAGCGTTTTGTATATATATATATATATATATATATATATATATATATATATATATATATATATATATATATATATATTTTTACACACAAACACACACACACACACACACACATATTCCGGGATAATATATACCTTATGCCCCAACCAATCGCTAAGACAAACCCATTCTTATTAACATGGCGCCTACTAGAGGAAGACTGACTTTCAAAATAAATTTAGAACAATGCTCCGAGATAAGCACTTAGAGGCTGATGATAACCGTATGAAGAACGGTTTCAAATAGACTATCCCTTTGTTAAAGTCATTTTTTTGTATATATATATATATATATATATATATATATATCATTCTATAATTTAGCCAAGTTTTGTCTACTTATTTTCAATAGGAACCTCTCATATTCAAGAAAAAGTTTCTTAGTATACTTTTTAGAGGAAGGGGGAAAATTACCACGTTGATACAGATTCATTTATTCCAAATACTTTCGACATCAGCACAACTTCATCATCAGTGAGTAGTTTTTTTTGTGTGTTTTTTTTTTAAGACAAAATTGTTCTGTTCATCCTAAAGCCTGGATTGAGCAACCCTAGACCAGATATCCCATAAATACTTCATTTTTTGATCTGATCTGATTGTAAAAATAAGGAATGCTAGGTGGAGTGTGTTGCTTTCTAGTGCTGTACAATGAAATGAATATTTTACCACCATCTTTAGCAATGGATCGAGATATGGGTGAACGTTTGTCCCAATAGATGTTCAAGGAAAGGAGCCTTCTTGAGAATAGAGACGGTTACCATGGAATTCAGCGTGATTAGTAATTTTGAAAGTCTTGCTTCAATTAAAAGATTCCCAAAGGACCATGTTGCCACTCATGGAGTCACATTTCCTCCCCAGATGTTCCTCTCTCGACCCAACTGGAGACAGGCACGACGCTGATCTGGCCCTAAATGGTAATCTGTTTAGATGTATCAATGCCGAATATCACGCTTCGTTTAAACGATTCCCAAACGCTGATACCCGTGAGGGGTCCCATCTATTCTTCTACGCTACGGATACTGTCTGCTCTACCGATATTGTTTTATAGTACACCAATATTGGTGAGCCTATTTCAAGAGCATTATTACAAAGTTAACGCAACAGAATTATCCTGAATCGATTTCATTCTTGAAATTCCAAATTTAGTCTCGAAAACCGTCACATAACCAAATATTTATCGATCTATCTATCTCTTTATATATATATATATATATATATATATATATATATATATATATATATATATATCTTCCGTTCTTTTCCTCTGTCTTGTTTGAAATTTTACTTTAGGTCTGGATACATTTTCTTTTATCTTATTGCATTGTTCGGTTTACAAATCCTTGCGAGTAAATGTTAATTCGTAAGGTGAAAATGATCATAACTATTAGGTAATTTTAAATTACTAATGTATATATATATATATATATATATATATATATATATATATATATATATATATATATATATAGATAGATAATAGATAGATAGAAAAACCTAGTGAACATTCAAACCTATTTAGGTTTCACCTAAGCGGATAGTCTGACGATCCGCTTAGGTGAAACCTGGAGGTTTTGTCTGGCTCACTAGTATTGATAGGACTTCTGTACGGTTGTATTGAGCTCTTTTGTAAATTAGTTGTTTACTCGTGTCGGGTTTTTTTTCTTTGGCTTCAAACCTGTATATCTGTTTTTTTTTTTTCGACAGACTTTCATGTTTCTAGCTCTTTCTTTTTTTAAAACCTTTTTTTTTCAAAGATTGATTTGATTATTGGCAAATCAAAAATTCGAAATTTTTTTCAAAAACGAGTATAGTTATCTATATATATATATATATATATATATATATATATATATATATGTGTGTGTGTTATAAAAATAATAATATTTTCCTTTTCGTGTTTTATTATTTCAGTTAAATTCTTGATTGAACATTTCGGCACAAAATCACCATCATTGATCATCCATGGAAAATTCTGCTTGTTGATTTAGCAGTGAACTACATAAAATTGATGTCTTGATGGAAAAATGAACTTTATCTGTAGTTTTGTGTTTTTTTTTTGGGTTTTTTTAACATGAATTTTATATCAGACCTTGTTTTCAAACAATCTCAAAATAATGTGTTATTTAAGATAAGAGCATTTTGATGGACATCAATATATTTATATATATATATATATATATATATATATATATATATATATATATATATATATAATATATATATATATATATATATAAAATATATATATATATATATATATATATATACATAAATATATACATTACAATTTAAATTGACAAACACAAACACACTACACACACACAAACACAACGTAGAAGACTGGTGGGTATGGATATATTTTAGTACGTTGATAAATGAAATTTCTTTCAATTCAATCGTTGTCATAAAAAACTGAGATTTGAAAATTCTCAAAGTCTACGCCATATATCTCCTCCAGCAAAATTCTAAAAAAAAAAACTCTAAAACTAAACTAGGTTCTATAGATTATCAAAGAAGATGTAATTTTGGAGTTCTAGGACAAAGGATCAATATTAGGAATTCCAACCTGCAATATGTAATCGTTTGGGAACCTTGTCTCGATACCAACAATTACGAATGGTTTCTGTATTCGATCCTGCAAAAAGTGCTCCATACTTCCTGCACAAGGCCTTCACATCTATAAACAAATCTCATGTGCCAGTGTACTGGATGTTTTGTTTCCTGGGGAATAAAAGATAGGAACCCTATATAAAAAAGAACGCGATATATATATATATTTATATATATATATATATATGTCAGTTATTACTATTCCATGACATAAATTATAACCATGGAATTATCTATTTCAATGTTTATATTTTTATCTATCTAGATATTATATTCTACTCTTTCTATCCTTTGGTTATTTATCTGCATATTTGTCTTTTATATATCTGTTTATCCACACACACACCTATATATATCTTTATATATATATATATATATAATTTATTATATATATAATTTAATATATTAATAATAAAATAAAAAATTAATACATTAATATAAATAATCAATATAAGATATTAAAAAGTAAATATTAATACTAAAATTGATCCACAAAAATATAAATTGTGTAATTTTTATTTATAGAGAAGCAATAAAATTTCCTAATTTCTATAATCAACAAAACAAAGTCTATTCCCATATAGTAAAAAAATAAGTTTTTTTTTTTATCGAATGAAAAAATAAACTCCCTTTCTTAGATGTTTTCATCGATTTTAGGAAAAATAATTTTAAAACACTGTATTTAAAAAAAATAAGTAAGACTCTTTCATTATCTATCTATCTTAATTTCTCTAGTGAATGTCCTCTTAGGATCTTATCTATAAATCTATCTTATTAAAATATCTATCATCTATCTATTTCCAGAACTCGCACCGTGATTTTGATTTAAAGAATTTAAAAAATGTAAAAAGACGGTTTTCCTTTCCCAAAATTATAAATTTTGATAAGTCTGAGATCCATCCAGTTATGAGGCACCAAACCCAAACGCCTTCAACATTATCCGGCTTGAACCTAAACTTAATATTTAAACAAAACAACAGGGAATTGACAATTGATGACAATTCCAGAACAACCACTAACAAACCCGCTATGACAACCTTTGGCAATGATGGAAAAGCATTACCTATAAACATGATATACATTAGACTGTTTTAAAGAGCCCAAAATTTCACGAGGCTCGTAGAAAATCGACACGCAATCGCACCAATCAAACCAAGAAGGAACGCCATCAAACACACTCCACATATATATAAGTAAACAAAAAAAAAGATCATAAGATATAATATATATATAACTATTTTTTATCATCTCTGCGTCCCGAAATATGACGGATCCCGAAATCAACCGTTGAAACAGATGAAATTACTGACTGAAAATGTATCCGCAAGGTCTTCCTAAATCAATAGAGTTCTTTCATTTCAAAAGGGAATGGTAAATACCAAAAATTCACCTTCTTCATCACTGCGCCAACGGCCTTAATGGTAGTCCTTCGATTTGACACCAATTCAGCCCAAATTTTCGATCCAAATTAAAAACAACCAGACGTCTAAGGTAGCTAATAACAAGCTGAGAATAGAAACAGTCTGTTTCTGGATGACAATATATTTATATATATATATATATATATATATATATATATAAATATATAAAAGAAATATTTGTAGTGGTTCCAACGAGAAAAAAAATGTATATTAAAAAAGAAGAGAAGAGATAGCCAAAAACGTTTTTAATTGTAATGTGGATTTATTTAAAAAAAAAAACCTTAACCTTTGTTTTAAATAATTTTACGACACGTGTTTCTGGTCTCGTGACCGTCTTCAGGTAAAAATGGAGATTTCCAATATTATTAAAAATAATTAATTTTTTTCCTTTTGTTTTTCAATGTTAAATATTCTCGATATGAGACATTCTCTGCTTGTGTTTGGTAATCCGAATTTCTTTCTTGAATTGGCAATGAAGAGTCCTGCGCAATTAGATCTCATTTAAATATTGGTTCAACCTACGGAAACTATTCAATATCGGCATTTTATCTTTTAAAATTTAATAGCATCATCTATGTGTTCTTGGAAAAAGCGAAAAATGTGTTTCTGTCTTATGCATGTATATATGCGTGCGTATAACCCTCCATAATATAACTGTCTTACTACATAATATTTGAAACTCTTTTGTAAATATACAAAACATACACACAAAACATACACACTATCCCAACAATTTCATATTTTAACACAAAACATAAATCCTACAAAACTTCCCAATTATATGGAAAGAGTTACAAAAAGAACATCGTGTCAGAATTTATATAATTTATATATCCGATAATAAAAATAAATATATTATATATATATAAATTCATTTCCGTTAAAAACTAAATAAATAGGTCAAGGTCTGTCGTTTTCAGTGAAATGTACTAAGTATGATTGAGAGATATCAAATTAAACCCTCCCAAACACTACCATGTCTCACACACACACCTTACACACTCTCTGTTAAATATAAATATTATATATATATATTTATTTTATATTTTATTTATATTTTGAATAATTCAGAACTGATAATCCGCGTCCTTTAAAAAGGGCTTAATGAAACGAGACACGCTAATGGACTAAAATATCTGTTTTTTATTATAATAATATTTATATATATATATATTTCGACATAAACTAAATTTTATTTATTTTTTTTTATTTTTTTGTCGAAATAAAAATTATTAAATTTCCTTGTCCAGTTGGATTTTATTATAATTAACTTTTGCTCTGTAATAATAAAAACATTGCAAAAATTTCAGTGGTCTCATCCGTTTTAAATATTTTTATACCCAAATATATCCATCTAATGGGTTTATTATCTTTTTTTTTTTTTTTTGTTTTTATCGTTTTTTAAATCATTTTTTGTTCCCAGATTTTCTCTCAAGTCTTTTTATTTTATAATTAGACAAAACATTAGAAAATATCGCTATGCCATTTTCAAGAATCATTTCGTATTTTCCTTCATTGTTTTTAGGTTGTTTTTTTTCGTTTTTTTGGTTTAACTTTTCAGAAACGACAAAATTTGATATCATCCAGCGTAATTTTCAATTAGATTCCGGAATAAAAAAAAAATCAAAACAAAAAAAGCCTTTGCTTTGAAGCGTTTATTTTAAAGAGGTGAAAACAAAATCAGAATGACCGAAGTCAATTTCATTAAACCCCTTTTCCCTCCTATCTGCATTTTATTTCTAACGATTTTTTCTTTTATCAATAATAATAATCAATTGCTAAGTCTGCAACTATAAAGAAGTTTTATTATTAATGCTATTAAAAAGGAAAACATTATCTCGAAAGAATCTATCTTAATATTTATAAAAGACGTCTTAGCCCAATGCTATCGAATATTGCTGCCATATCTGGTCTGGTGCTCCTGATATATATTTAAAATTCTTGAAAAAAATAACAAGTAATCTCCTCTGACTATTGGTCTTCACCTGAGTTCTCCCTTCAGTCCAGACCTACCGTTAAAAGACGTATCTTCTCGGTGGATTCTTTTTTAATAAATGTTTCTACCGATGTAAAACGACTATTAAGTTTTTGACTTTAGCAGTAAAGCTAGATTTAAGGTCTGGTTCTTTGTCCATTATGATAATCTGACCTGTGTCTAAATTTAACTCTAGTGTAAAACGGACCTTTATACAATCGCCCATGCCTTGTAGAGATCACTTCCGATTTCTTGCTTTTCAGTCACATAAAGAAGATTTCAAAATTTTTCGTGAAATGTCTTTCTTTATTTAGTGCTTTCCGTAATCATCGATTCTTTCAAAATATGTTCTTTGGCATTCTATGAATTTCATTTTTTAATATTCTGAAATTAATCTCAGTAAAACCGATTCATCCTAGTGGCGTTCTTTCCTTGCTTCAATTTGAAATTATTTTGAAAATGAAAACGTTTACATTCTAGTTTTTTTATACTGTGTTCATCCAATACAAATGTTGCTCAAAAGATGCCACTGGAAGGAAAGAGGTCTGAATAAATTTGTTCATTCATCATGACGGTCGTCTTTGAGTATAGAATCCAGAGGTTAGCAGTGAATATTTCGAAGACAGTAGGAAAGCGTTGTTCAGGTTAGCAGTGGATATTTTGGTAAAAAGTAGCAGAGCGTAGTTCGTCCTTCTGTTATCTCTTCGCCTGACAAGCTGGACTGGACATTCGGGTAGAGTGAACAAAAATGGCCGCCTTTATACACGACGAATTGAATGTTCTACGTCTTCTGATTGGTTAACCTTCTATTGGTGGACTATAAAGGGAGTTAAGTCATTTTGACTGGCTCACTAGTTACATAAAGTATACACAAAAAACTGTAACAATAAGCACATCTGCGAGGCTATGTGGACCTCCTTGGTAGGCCCAGCATAGAAACAGATACGATATGGGAGCCGTTAATAAAGAAAGAACGTCTGATAACAGCTGCTGTCGCAACAGAGAAGTTACAAAGAGTGCAATCAAGCCTGACGTAATTAACGTGAGTTTTACCTTAATTAAAAAAATATGTTAATATTTCTCTCCTTCTGTTATTCCGTTATCTTATTTTGCTGTTTATCGTTAAATAAACCTTATAGAAAAATAATAATCATCGTCATCATCGGTTCTATGACCGGTGTGCTCGTATGGTTGTTCTGCAGCTGCACACCGCCGCATATCTGTGTTGAAAGCCGGTGAGCTATTCAACCTACCGTAGCGTATCGTGCATTTAAATATGGCGGACCGATCCAATCCCTGACGATTGCGTTGAGGCAGTCGACACGCAGTCTCTGACTGTGTGTGACTTCTCTCGAACTCTCTGCTTTGGCAGAGAGGAACCCGGACGAAGCTTTGCCCTTCTGCAAAGCTTCATCCGGGGAGGTAGACAGATCCCGAACCCGCTTATGCGGGTTCTAAGGGAATATTTTTGGCCGAGCCTACGGTCTCGGAGAAACCCACGTTAAACTCGGCCTTGTGCCACGTACATTCCTCGTGGGAGGGGGACTGTTAAATATCGGTCAGCCGACGCCCTCTTACTTGACGGTTCGTTTCCGTCGATTCCAGCGGCTAAAAATCTTCCGCCGTGTCCGTTCGACATTATTCAAGGAAGCCGTCCGCCGCCCAGCAATGCCGTGTCAACTCCGCCATATCTACATGCATAGTTAAGGAGTCCAATGTACTCCATTGTTTTCGACGGCCTTTGACCATATAAGAAACACAGGTATGGATTTAAATCTTGTCTGGTGTCTTGCCACCCTCCTCACCAGAAAATCTTGCTAGGCAACCGAATTAGTCGTCGATGATGTGACATGAAGCAGCCTGTTCTGGGTAACAGGGTAACGTTTTATATACTGAGTAGACATTATGTAGAAAGTTAGTCTTGTTTGTATAAGCCTTCTTGCTGTTCACAGCTAAGGGAGACAATCAACCGCAAAAATAATTTAATTTCATCTATATTGACTATATGAGGCACTGACAGTGTCTTAATAATTTCATCATTCACAATACAAACGTTGTGTACATCATGGCAGGTTGCTTTTTCTCTTTTCAGTAAATTGTCATTGCAATCGATGTGAAAGATGGAGTTTGATGGACTAAAATCTGTCACTGAAAGCTAGATCCATAGCTTTTACCAATTTTTGAGCATTTTGCTTTACAGATACTCTGAACAACGTACAGAAATACCTAATTTTCACAAGTTTTTCTTAAAAACTGACTTCAAAATTTTACTATTTCAAGAATGTATTCAAATAAAATTGATATCTTTTTTATCGGATACACTGAGTGGAAACTGTATTCGAACCTGAATTCTAATTAGGAATCACCATAAAGAAAATATGCAGTTTTTGTACTGTATTCGATAAGCAAAAGATTACAAAAAAATGGTTTCTCAATGAATAAGATTTGTTAGATCATTTACTAGATCATAATTTATGAAAACAAAACAAAGACAAACGTGTATAAACCCCATAATCCTACTGGGCACAAATTATCAGACAAAATGATTTAAAGTTGCATTGTTTATTGAAAATTGCACTAAAACTACTGCATAACATGTTACTTCATAATATAGCTAAATTGTTCAGTATAATTTCAATTTGAAGTAATTGAAGGTCTTATTTGATGGCACACTGATTTAGTAATAAGGTGCTTCTACCATTTAAAATTGGTAAAGCTTCAGAAAAAATATAAATTTTATCAGATTGTGCTATAAGGCTTTCTTTCACTAATCACTAAAATCCTTTTCCAACAAACGAATATTGAACCTAAAAAATATTTTAAACTTGTTTTTATCATGAAAAAACTAATGATTTTTAAAATAATATTTTGTGTCATTATCCCAAACTGCAACTTTTACATTGTTTGCAATACCACTTTTTCCAAAATCGACCTTTCTAATCAAAATTGGGACAAAAAAAAAATTTGTTAAATTAAACGGATATTTTGTATGGACATAATCGGAAATATATCGTGGATGACTCAGAAATTGATATTTCTATACATGTCCGTTTTAATAAATTACTTTCTCTTTTAATTTAAACAATCATTCTTTAAGTCAAAATTATGTTGAGACGAACAACTAATGCATTGACAAAAGATAAAAAAAAAATCCTTTTTTTTTTCATAAATGTTTTATTTAAATTTTAGATGTTTGACTCGTCCATGTTCATGTAACACTTTTACAAGTCTTTAAGAAGAAGTAAATTCAGTTTCAGGCTTTAAAGAAGATATTAATTGAATAAGAATTCAATGAGAAATTGTCTTTGAAGAATTGTAACAAATGACATATTTAGTTTATCTACGAAGAAGTTCAGTTGAACTCTTAGTTTAAGAAGTAGGTCGGAATAAAACGAAAAGTTTTAAAAGAAGACTATATTGACGAAGAAGTTTTATGAATATAATGAGATTTACAACGATGAATTATATATGAATTGATTAGGATATTGGAATAATTATTTCACTATATATCAACTTAAACCCCGCAGAAAAAAAACACCATAGAAGTCTGAATACAGTGTTTAGACATTTATCTGTCTATATTTCTGAGACGAAAATTGAAACTGTTTATACTACTTACATTGTTCGAACTGTTGACCTCATTTTCAAGTACGCTCTTCGGATGATATTTTTAAAAGAAGACTGAACCCTTTATTTAATCAACCGGGGTAGAAAAGAAGAAGTTCCAAATTTGCCATGCCTTTTCTGTATATCTCAGTTTCAGTTATTTCCTTTAGTAACTCAAGTCCCCAAGTTTTTTTTGACCTCTGCTGTGGTCAATGGATTAAATAAAGGGTCCACATCAAAATTCAAAATATCATCTGAAGAAGGCCGGAGATCTTTAATTGCCGAAGCGTCGTGAATATGACAATAAAGATACAGACAACAATGAATAATGTAAATAGTACAATTAGATATTTGTTGTATAGATTTATCCAACCACATCTGTTTATTTTATTCTACATTTTGCCAACTTTGAGGCAATTACAATCCACCCTACTGGGAATATATCTTTCTGGCTGATGAAATGATCTACTTTAATTTATAGACTTCTAGAGACTTGAAAAATTTTCATTAAGAAAATTTTGTCAGCCAAAATAAGTGGTAATCCGAATGAACACGACGGGTGGAGTAAGACATCTCAAGAAAGCTGTACCAAATTCTTCCGGACCTGCAAAGAGAGGTGTGGTATTGTTCTGAAAAGACTACATCCTTCCGATTAATTAATCACTGACGTTTTTTCACCGATTGCTATTCTTAATCGGTCAAATTGAAAACAGTTCTTGTCTGAATTCATTTTTAATTTTTTCAGGAAAAATTTCAAGAATACCACTGCTCTTTCAATCCCATAAGATACACATCATCATTGGATGAAAACCGGCTTTGAGAGCGGTTAACAATGGCTCATTTCGTTTAACCAAAGACATTTCTCGCTTCACATTGTTGCAAACAATCCATGTTTCATCGCCTGGATGGTTTTTTTACGTTTGAGCAGATAATCGCAAATGGAAATGCAGCCCTTAAATATTTTCCGTTAAATCGTGAATCATTTGATAAAATTGTAAGACTCACGTATCCAGAGTGTTTTTCATATGCCTTACAACGCTCTTATGGCGTATGTGGAGTTCCTGCGGATCCTGTTTCGTTTATTCAGCGTTTCGATTCGCTCATCAACGACTGCAAAAATACCGGGACGTTCTCAATCTTCCAAATAAGAAATTTTCAGTTCTGAATCTAGCGAATCGCTTATGAACAGTATTCTCAGAATGGCACCATCTCCATAAACGACACAAAAGAGAAAACTATTTCTACAGAATTTTGTTTTTTAGTTGATTCTCTTCTTTCTTTTTTTTTCCATTTTCGGGTATTAATGAGCATCAAATGATGGAAATATCCTATTTTCCTCCAGTTTCATCGGTAAAAAACATTTACAATTCATTAAACGAATCGTAAAAAGACGCGTTAAAATCTGTCTATATTTCTGTTTGCATTGTTTTGGGCTGTTGTCCCCATTTTTATTGTCAAGGCTACGACGTTTCGGTCGTTGTAAAATATGACATTCTTCAGATGATATACATTGGAATTTTTTACGAACCCTTTTATTTCGTCCACCGGGGTAGATTGTTCTATTCCATGCCTCTTCCAGATATCTCATTTTCAGTTATTTTATCTTAGTAACTCAACTCTGCAAGTTTTGTTCAATAGAAGAGGGAATGTGGTTAGGTATTGAACTCACAACTTTTGGTCAAACAGATTGGTTTAGATTCAACTAACGCCTTTATCCACCGACCCATGTGTAAATAGTGTAAATGCGTTAAAATATCATAAATTTCAGTCACGTGTGAAAGGAAATCACATGTTCAAACGATACGAACTTTTTTATTCCAACCCTATACGAGTTAAGCAGCAACAATTCATTCATTTTTTACTGAAATCCTCTGATAATGCCTGCCTGTTTAATTTTTTATTATTTTTTTTTATATTTTGTGTATAAACAAATTTGATCTGGATATGCGACAGAAAAATATGATGAAAATTAAATAGACTTTTTTTTGTTAGATTCAATGCAAGGGATGATTGGTAAAAGAGGTCTCCTACCGCGTAATGCCATTAATGGTGATAGATAATTTTCGAATACATACTCAGTAGTGTATATAAAGTCTTGTTAAAAAAATGTCTTTTATTTACTATGTGAATTCAGTAACAGATTCTATGGAATTGCGGCAGAAATATTTGATGAAATGGTATGGCATTATGCCGAAGGTATTTTCTATATTAGTCACGAATGCTACGTATGAGTTTATATAAAGTAGGATAAATATATATATATATTTTTAGAAATATTGGATTCATCAGTACGATCATGAAAATTAAAAAAGAAATTAAATGGAATATTGTCGCAATTATTTTCTCCGAATAAAGAAATGTTGTGCGTAACTGCATCAAAAGTTTACATAGACATGTTCGTTTTGGAAAATTCTATGACAAAGTGGAAAAAACGTTTTTTGTGACGCGTTTTGGACTAAATTTGTTATGTTAGTTAAGTACAGATGCGCAGTTTTGTCGGTATTATATATAATTAAAATTTTCTTTTTTATATTTTAATTGTATATATTGTAGCCATGGTTAAATGCAAAAATAAATAACAGAACTGTCCAACAAATAAATTGACAAAGTTTTGTCTATTTATTTTAATAACAAAAAACAGGAAGAGGCCAAAAAAAAACAAACAATATAAAGCAATAAACAATATATGCAAAGGAAATTAACATATATATATATAAAAGTTCAAAACTAAGAATTGGCGTTGACACACAAAAATAAATTCGGACAAGCGAATGTAGTGTTCTGACTTCAAGATCAAGACAGATCGGGACTAAGTCATATGAAATAAACCGGCTTATTTTATATATCATCTAACAAAAAAAATTTCGCGCGGTATTGAATTTTTTTGAAGGTTGCTGAAGGGTTAGAGCTGATATGATAGCCAAATTCATCGTCATCATTTCGTGTTTTTTTTTTGATTATTTGTTTCAAAAACTAACAAATACATCCAAATTATTAAGAAATTTAAAAAAAATAAAATAAATTGATTTATTTGAAACAATATAAAAACATCAAAATGTAACGCTTAAAGGCAAGGGAAGCAGGGGATAATTGCGATAAACTATATAACGATTTGATTGAATGGATGGACAAATATAATGCTAAAAATATATCGAAAATCACTTAAAGCAAAAAAAACTTAGAAACAATGATCGCCTATCCTGAAAAGACAAGTGGCAAATAAAATCAACATGTAATATTTTCCAACACAAGAATGTTTTCTTTAGAAATATCAAATAGCACGAAAAAATTTTTTTGCAAATTGATGTTTGCAGCAATGCAAAGATTATTGAAACACTTCTGATTTTCTTTGATAAAAGATTTCAAACTTAACTTTTCTTTTAAAAAATGAAATAATGACAAAATTTTTAAAATTTATGAACAATGTAAATGCATTTTTTCAGAGTGTGTTTTTGAATGTAGAAAACAAGTCTTTAAATATCGTCTTCAGCGAAAAGGTGGTTGTCTGGAGCGTTTCAGAAGATGACTCGATAAACGGATGTAAAACAACATGTTCCGGTTTGTTGGGGTTCAAATATTTCTAACAATAACATAGTAAAGATCATCTAACTGACGCAGCTTTTTTTTTTTTTTCAAAAAAATTATATATTTTAGGTTGTAAATAAACTACGCAAACAATTCCATTTATAGGAACTATTCTCATCGTTCTTTTAAATATAAGAATTTAAAGGTCTTAGTTTCAGGACTAAAAAAACCGTTATTTATAAAAAATGTGCCAAAAAGGTGAGGCTGAAATAATTGTCTATATATTGTTGGACAAAATATTTTATTTCATCCCTATCAAACTATATATATATATATGTACTCTATCTCTGATATTCAGCACTTTATCCCATTTGCATATAACAAACCAAAACTATTTATATATATATATATAAAAAATGTCTGCGTGCAATCTTGGAGATAGGACATCTAACGTAGACCTGTTTAACAGGTGTAATATTGGAGGAATCGAGACTTTTTCATACAGTCTCAGTTACGGTGGACTGGTCATGTCTTGAGAATGTCTGATGACAGGATACCCAAGATCCTAATGTACAGCCAGTTAGATCAGGGCTACAGGAATGTAGGACGCCCATGGCTAAGATACAAAGACAAACTGAAAAGCAACTTGTCAGCAGTCAATATACCACATAACACCCTTGAGCGCTTAGCTTTGAAGCGGGTAGAATGGAGATCAACATATTTTAGTGGACTCAGCAATTTTCAATCTGCTTGTCTGAATCATCTTCAAGAAGCGAGAGCAGGGTCTAAAAGGTCAGCCAATCTAACAGCGATCTCATCTCAATAATCCTCACTCTTGGTCCATATGCGGCCTCCTTTGTAAATCACTAGCAAGTCTTAAGTGCCACAAGATTATTGCCCAAAATTTCATAACTGAATCATAAGTTGTCAGATCCTCATACGTCAGAAACCGACGGGAGAGTCCATTATATATATATATATATATATATATATATATATATATATATATATATAAAACAATAAGTAGTTATAGGATGTTCATAAATTTTATTGATGTATCGTTATATTGGCTTTCAAAACTTTGGGTAAATTAATTACTTTTGTTATATTTCATCAAAAAATATTATATAAATCATTTTTTCTCAGTAAATTTTCTAATCTGGGATGGCCAGAAAAAAAGAAACGGCATTTACAGAGGTGAACAAAATCTTGGGTGTAGTCAGTGGATCTAACCAACGCCTGTGAATCAAAACTTGGAGCGTTGAGTTAAAGGGAGGTAATTGAGACATCTGGGAAGAGGCTTGGCATGTGGAACATGAACAATCTACCCCGGTGGATGAAATAAATGTTTCAGTTCGATGTCCCAAAAATCTGAAGAAGGCTGGAGTGTACAACGGCCGAAACATCGGACATATCGCAATAAAGATAAGAACAAAATCAGAACAATATAAATAATGTAAACATTTGCTTTAGTCATTACTTTACAATAATATATTGCTAGTAATATTTTTCCTGTGAAAATCCATTGCTGGCACCTTACCTATAAAAATGTATTTCTACACTTTCATAGTGTTTGACCACATTTTGCGGGTTCGCTCTTTGCCCGTAGCTAGGTCCCTAACAGAAATTACCACTCCGGGCTTCCGTTGGGCTTGGGAACAACAGCAATTAAGAAGTGGTTCCATCCTCTTCAAAATCTCACGATTAGAGGCCTTTCTGCCGGATGTAGTTTATCGTCATAACCAGGATGGTCACACAAAACAATTCAAACTTAATTTTGTTCGAATAACTGAATCATTTTTTATTTGGAATTTTACCAATAAAACCAAAGTTGTTTGTGATTGCGTGGTTTTCGTTGGAACACATTTGTCGATAATTGTTTGTTTGTTTAGCGACATATCAACTCCTTAAAAAAATTTCATGACTAAATTTTATTTTCTTGGGAGCAATAAATTTTTTTTACCAAAAATATATTGGTGGTATTTTTTTTACATTCCAAAAATAAATATGGAAATGTTCAGTTTTTCTTATCTTGCTCCAGCAAAAAGAATGAAACCTACGTTATTTTGCATACCGCTGGTATGAGTGTCCCGTTGCGCCATCTATCGTAAAATCACTATGATTAAATGCTTTTAAAATATATCATTTATATATACCCATTACTGATCTGTTAAGTCATTTCAGGTATATCCAAAAAATGGAATCTAAAAACACACTGGTGCCAGTTTTCTGTGTAATAAAAAATGTAGGTTGAAATTTTTTTTTTAAAAATATTCCTGGCCGGATGGGGGCAACACTTGATTTCTTTGAGTAGCAGTGAAAGTGTTAATATATTGATGGTAATTGATTTTTACTATGAATATGTATTGCTGGAATTTTTAATATAAAAATATATTTTTAAATTTTCATAGTGTTTTGAGTGTCGGATATCTTTAAGGAATTGTAGAATTAATGTTATGAAAGCTTTTTTCATCATGGATCTCCGGTTGATTTTGTTTAGCAGCATATCAACGTCAATAGGTTATTTAATGCCGAAATGTAAATAATTTGTACACAATTTTATGGCTTAAACTAAAAGAAAAAATTTGAAAACAATTGCACGACTTACCTACACTTAAAATATATTAACGGCAATTCTACTATAAGAATGTGTTGCTGGACATTTTTCTGTAAATATGCATTTTTGTCAATTGTAATATAAAAATGGATCGCTTCTCATTTTGCTATGAATATGCATTTTTTTAAAAAAACTGTAAAAAATTGCCAGTTTTTTGCTATTAAATATGCAAAATGAAATTATTCTACTATATAAAAATCTACAGAAAATTGCAATCATCATTTATATTGTTATATATAAAAATAAAAACTAATAGGTATGTCCAAATCCTCATAAATATATTTGGACACTAAAATTAGGCAAAATCCTGTCAAAAAATCTTTATCACTAAATTAGTGGTTTACCTACTTAATTTGAGTAATTTTATTTTGTTGATGTTACAAAGATTACCATTTTATTTCCAACCATTGTTTTGGTAACCTTTTCTAGGTTACAACAAATATAATTATGCATTGTTGGCAATTCAATTTTAAAATATATTTCAAAAAGGCCATTTGTTGCTATAAATATTTTTTTATTTAACAAAAATGTACTATAAAATATATACTTTTTTCATTTTGGTATAGATATGCATTATTGACAATTCACTATAAAAATATATTGCGGGCTATTTTTGCTCTAAACATCTACTGTGACAATGTATTGCTGGATGCTAGAAATCCGCATTGTTGGCAATAGTACTATAAATATATATTCCTGGTCATTTTGCTATAAAATATACAATGTTGGCAATTCTAATATAAAAATGTATTGCTGGTCATTTTGCTATAAATATGCATATGTTTGCACCTGGAGATCGCAAAAAATACATGAAACTGAGAGTCGTATTATCGACGTTAGATATTATGCATATTCACTAATATATATTTATAGCACTGTTTCATAACACTGAACAAATGTATTCATAAACCTGATTTATCAAATACATATATAATATTTAAATTTGTAATATATGTATACCTGCATGTAGATTTTTATACTATCCATTCCTACAGATGAGCTGTGATACAGCAAAAAACCTCCTTAAATTGGATGACATAAATTATAGATCCACCCCTTTTTTATATCATAAACATTTACCAAAGTGTTACTAAACTAAATATATCAAAATAAATATTGATTCAATTTCATTCTTATTTTAAAAATTTTTATGCATATAGAGAAATGGGAAGAATTTGAGATTAATTTTGTGTTGGAGGTAGAATAATAATGATATTAAAATTGTCAAATTTATCAGTTACAATACATAAACTCTAAGGAAGTACTAAAAACTTTTTCTACTGTATATATATAAAATATTCTTTTTTTTCATTTTTACAAAAAAAAAAAAAATTGAATATTTTATAATTTTGAAATATGTTGATTTAAATGTATCTTTTTTTTATAACATCTCGACGAATTTCATTTCTCGACGATGTTTTCATCAAAAGACAAAACCAACAAATGTATTTTTAGCATTTAAATATAATGAACATTATTAAAAATATTAAATTAAAATGATGGTCTTAAAAGATGATGTCAGATTTCCAATAATTCAATCAATCTTTAACATGTAATTAAAATTCAGATAAGTTTTTTCTGTTTTTTAGAGTTATGTTCTATTATATATATCCCATATTTATATGGATATTTATTTATATATATATATATATATATATATATATATATATATATATATATATATAATATATTCATGTTCTTACATATAAGAATCTTCGACACCTTTTCCAAGACTTACTAGTGTTTTATTTGTTTCTTTATCTTAGGTTTCCCTATTATTTTAAAAATTAAATAAAAAAAAAAATAATTTTTATGACCAGATGTTTCTCAAATTTGCTCGACTCTAAAAGTTTCTCTTATATAAAATATATATATATAATTTATATATGATATATATATATATATATATATATATATATATATATATATATATATATATATATAAATTATTATTACGACTAATTATATTCCTTGATTTATTTCTAACAATATATTTTTGTATTATATTTAATTACAAATTTCTAATCTTTAATTTTAATTTAATCATTTATTGGAGACCGAATTTCATCTCTTTTATACTAAACATATATATATATATATATATATATATATATATATATATATATATTTTTCTTTATAAAAAAATAATAAGGATAAAAATTATTTTGGGATTGTGCTCTGTATCTAGCCTCTAGAGCATTATTCTTAAATATTATCACAAAAAGTTAGAATAAGGTTAGCCAGAAACTCTGGTAGCCTGACAAGGAAGCTATATGTTTTAATATATTCCCTATAAAAAATGCAATACATTTGATAACGGAATAAAATATATTTTTGCGAATCAAAAACGCTTTTTAACACTGGAAAATGACGAATAAATAAAACAAAAATAAATCTTCAGTGCAAGAAGACAAGGAGAAAAAAACACTTCGAATAAATAAATGAACGAAATAAAGATGGAATGAAGGAATAAATGAATGAAAGAATAATGGAATAAAAGAATAATGAAGCTGATTAATAGACGTGGAAAACTACAGGTGTAATGAAGTAAGTACAGATAAACCATCAAATTTATACGCTTGATCCACGATTTGGGGATTTCTTTACCGCTTAAAGATGATCATTAACGCTGTGAAAAATCAGTTTTTAATTTAAGTTTACAGAGAATTCATCAATCAAAGCGTAAATGAAAAAAAAAGTTTTCTGTATCCACAGGGAGGAAAATCCTTAAATTCAAATGAAAGAAAAAAAATGGAAGGGATTAAAATATAAAAACTAAAAGTACAAAAAAATTCACTTGTTAAACGTGGAGAAACGTAAAGGTTCATCACGTTTTTCTGTCAAAGTGGAAAAAAAAAAAAAATGAAATTTTGATGATTTCAAAATCCCCGGATTTAATACATATTTTTTTTTAAATTCTTCCTTTTTTTTTATTTCTGAGAGGCGACGTTGGAATAACAATCTCCGAGTTTTTACGTCATTTTCTGGTCACGCTTCGTAAAACTATCATCAGCAAGTTTATAAATATGCCTTTTTAATTCTGTGGCTTTATTATTTCATGTTAGTAAAGTTTTCGTTAAGTGTTCGAATTTTAATTTTAGGGAAATAAATACATCTATGTAAATTTCCATGTCTCCTTGCCTGATATATATATATATATATATATATATATATATATATATATATATAAGTTACGAAAATTTGGTAATCAGTATGGGTAGTAATAAGGATGAACACCTGAGAGCTCAATGATAAATTCATAGCTAATAATTTAAAAAAAACAGACCAAAATGAAAAGGCTCCATTGTAATAGTTTATTTCACGCCATACCTTTTAAAGATGTCCTGGATCCTCAGACATCACTTATCCATATCTGTGGATCGAGGGTATCGGAAAGGTCATTGGTGGAATAAACTATTACAATGGACCCTTAAAGTGGTGTGTCTTTCTTTAATATATATATATATATATATATATAGGTATAGATATAGATAAACCTAGTTAGCCTGACAAACCTACCCAGGTTTCACCTAAGCGGATCGTCAGGTCTGCTCTACGGTTGTATTGAGCTCTTTTTAGTTAGTTGTTTACTCGTGTCGGGTTTTTTTCTTTCGGCTTCAAACCTGTATCTGTGCGATTTTTTTCGACAGACTTTCATGTTTCTAGCTCTTTCTTTTTTTTAAACCTTTTTTCCTTCGAGATTGAACATTGAATATAGTTAATAATACAAGATCATTTTCTGCATATGACTCAAGGAGGAGGATTATTTGACAAGGATATTACGCTGTAAATTGATAAATTTCGTAATTCGAAGGTTTTTTAAATATATATATTTACTTATATATGAATAAAAATATACAGAAAAAACAAACAAAAATCTTAATATGCAATTATGCTGTATTAATGTTAATATAAAGTCACCGTCGGACGTTTCGGTCTATTTTAGACCATCTTCAGGACATTTTCATTTAAACATAATTAACATTAGAACATATAAAAATTCACCATGAAAAGACGATGGACATAAGAGCACAACTAATCCAAACACATAACTGAAATTTTTATATAAGATCAGCGTTCCGTTTAAATATGATCACGTCGCCGTCACGTGGGCGATGTTGTGAAAACGTATTCGAAGATGATTTCCAAATATTAAAATAATAAAAAAAGTCGATTGAACTATTTTATATAAACAGTTCAAGAAATCCCTTTCGTTGATATAGGAATCTTCATACAAGCTTGAAATCCTCCACGTTACAAAGGAAATCAAAAATGATTTCAAAATATCAGAACAATGGAACAATTTTAAATATATATATATATATATATATATGAAGAAATATAGTCTTAAGGTGTACTATATTTTTGGGATAAAGTGCTCAATATCAGAGAGCAAGTCAACACTAAGAGGCGATAGTCTATTTCATTCTTGACGCAGTCGTCAGGCCACGACGATTGCGTCTAGCATAAAACGAGAGAGAAACGGCAGGAGAACATGATTATTACATATTTTATATACTGATAAAATACGACAAAAAGAAATGTTAGAAATGCTAGATACCTTTGACATATCTGGGATAGATATCATAATAATCCAGAAACTATAGTGACAGCAAACTGCCTGTATACAGACAGAAAATGAATTCGGTAATTATACATTGAACAGGAATTGTTCTTCTAGACTAGTTACCAATCAAGGCAAGACATAGCAGTTTACGCTCCTATATAATCCATAGTTAGAGGAAGACAAATTTATGTTTTCCCAATGGAATTAACGAGAGGTTAACGAAACAGAATCGAAAAGTTATTGGATATTGAACATTGAATATAGTTAATAATACAAGATCATTTTCTGCATATGACTCAAAGAGGATGATTATTTGACAAGGATATTACGCTGTAGCTGTTGGGCTTTGAAGGCTAGAAATCAAGAAAGAGACAAGTCTGCGAGAAACAGCAAGAGAAAATTGTGCGTATGCGTCAAACAAGGAAATGTTGGCGTAAGTGCTAGTTTTAGCGTTTTTACTCGTAACTCACATTACGTATGTCTCTGATAATTTCAAGTACAAATCCTTGATATTATACCCTGCTCCAAAGAATCAAAGAAACTGATGTTTTATCCTGTCCTGTCTCGGGAAAAATAAAGAGAAGAGAAAATGAAATGAAGCAAAGACGGAAATAATACGACAGGAAATAGTTTTGGCTACCGTTAAAAGACAATGATTGGTTCCAAATGCGGTTCGAAAAGAGTTTTGACTTAAACGTACAGTGAACAATCAAAAATCTTTCCCACCCTGACCTCTGTGGCCGCACTGAATGTAAGAGAAGGGGAGAGCATGCGTATGGATCAGAGAATGGAGATCGCAATCAGTTCCTGACAGTGACCGTGATTGCTGGACTCTGTCGGCGAACAAAGGGAACAATGCCATGAAGAGACAATGGTAGTGCTGGTCACACAAATAAAAATATAAATAATAAAAAAAAATAACTTGGTGCCGAATCGGCCAAATAATAGCAGCATTGTTAGGCAGATACTAACACTTCTCAAACACGACAGAGGTCCTCTTCCACCGATATTGTTTATAATCTCCGTTCCATTTCTTTAATAACCAAGACAGGCCGTCTCAATTCCACGTTCCCGGCGATGAGATAATGTAAATAACCAATGGTCAGCAAAACAGGAAAAAGGGCGAGTGGGTATTTTGAATCAAGTGCATACAATCAAAGGTTCTTCTGGTTGTGCTTCGGAGAACATGACTGACTGGAGATCCTTTATTATGCTGATAGCAAGTCCTTTTAGTAACTAACGAGTCTGCCATTTCGGGACTTATTAGAGGGAGAGCCAGACGTGGTAGATCACGAGGAAAGACTCTATTAAAGTTTGACCATTGGTCAGTGTAATTTATGCTGAGTTGATTCGTACACATCTTAGAACACCGGAAATGTAATTTAGTCCCAAACCGCCTGAAATTTACACAGACACGCATACATATATTCCCGTCCTGCACATATATATATATATATATATATATATATATATATATATATATATATATATAAAGAAAGAACAGTAAGATATATAAAAGAGTCTTCTTATAGATATTTTTATTTTTACAAAATAGTGCTCAATGTAAATTTACAGCATTAATAATTAAATTAATTGATTTAAAATATGTAAAATAAAATTAAAAAAAGATTTTTTTTCCTATTTTTTAAAAATGGTTAGAATGTGTCATAAAAAACCATATTTTTAATAAATTAATTTCGCAAAAAAATATATATATATATATATATATATATATATATATATATATATACGATAAATAATATTTTTGAATTATAAATATACACATACAACCTAAAATATATAAATATATATATACATATATGCATATACATATATATATATTTTTGAATAAAAGATTCAAGAGGATAGAATCCAGGTAGAACTCAATGTCAGGACATAGTATAATATAATATAACAAAAAAACACTTAAACACTAATATTCCATGGTCATAATTTATTCCATTGGAATCATAAATACTATTTGTGTAAACAGACACACATACACATGCACACATCTAGTTTCCAGTAACCTTCGCTTTTTTAACGTACCAAACATTGTACCAAACTTAGTCCTTCCCAAACAGACACACACACACACACACACATATATATATATATATATATATATATATATATATATATATATATATATATATATATATATATATATATATATGTGTGTGTGTGTGTATAATTTGTACACACACACACAATATATATCATATATATATATATATATATATATATATATATATATATATATGTGTGTGTGTGTGTGTGTGTTTCCAAACTTTTAAATACAGATGGGCTGAGATAATCACGAAACTTATCAGGAGTACAGTCCTAATCCCTTAACACCAGGTCCGCCTTTTCTGTTATTTTTTTTCTACACCTTTCAGTCTGCCAATTTCCCGCGTTTTTTTCTTTCTCCGCCATTTCCTTCTTTTCCGCGCTTACCGCCAGCGTCTCGCTCTTCTCAATATGGCGACCATCAGTAGAACGCCAACAAACGAGGAAAGAATTAGACGGTGGTGTTACAAGATGGCGACAACGTTTTCTACATCTTTACCTCTCTCCTTCAGTTTTGTCTAAATGTTCTGAATCCATCCTTTGTCGCGTAAGACATAGTGAATATCGCTTTCACCCGCCATTAATAGCGCATTTTAATGCCGTCATCTCTACGGGATAAATACTATATTCATTCCTATATCACCCATTCATCACTGTCTTTATGTCAACGCTTCATTATAGTGAGTCGCCAAATTTATACCCTTCTCACCATCATCCTCCTCTGGTATTATTTATCTCAATGTACAGTTGTCTGCCCTTCTTTTAACGATAGCGACGTCCGCTGAACAGCGCTGACATATAACCACCGTTCATATTTATGGCATTTCATAATCGATATTTTTCCTTTTTCTTTATTCTCTAGTTGCAGAAATTTGTATGCTATCCATGACCGTTTTTTGATGTAAACTTTATT
>CAHIKZ030002857.1:187500-210652 GCA_903632075.3 Acanthosepion pharaonis | reverse complement strand
AATTGTTGAAAAGCAAAAAAAGTTTACATTGCTTTGCCTTATTGCTGTTAATTTACTTTACATATATTGTTCAGTTGCTTTATATTATTTTTTTTACCCTGTTCTTTTTTCTTTTTCTTGTTATTGCAAACTTTGTCAATTCTGTTTCTTGGACAGTTCTGTCATTTTATTTTACATTTAATAATGGCCACTAACTCTACAAAGTGAAATATAATGAAAATAACTGGATTTGGAACTTTGCTCTCTTTCTGATCTCAAATTCGAGGTGTTATCCATGACACCACCCACACATCCAAGCTTACAGCACCTGGCATTCCCAAGCAGCCACCGATCTAGGTAATATCAGATTCAATGTTGCTTAACTTAAGTGATCATATAAGAACCTGTATTTCACCATGATATAGCCATAAGTCTATCTATGGAGAAAGAACTAATTTAATTCCATCAACCATGATGTGAAGAAGTTGGATATATCACAAAGCAGGCACTGGATGAGGAAATCCACAGGGAAGAAGTTGGGAGGCCTTGTTAAAAAGAATCAAGAGGGAGGCAAATGCAATCTAGACTGAAATGGGAAATTTAATTGGAGAGGACTCATTTTCACAAGAAACAAGATACTCAATAGAACTGTAATTTATATTCCTCCATAATTTTTTATCACTTTAAATGTTATTTTTAGTGGATACTCATATTTGAGTAGACTCTCCATTAATTTATTCAACAGTAGATTTATTTTCTTCTACCAGCCTGAATCTTATTACAGAAACATATGTGTTCTCTGGCAGTATTCAAACCTGTCTCCCTCTGGGCAGAGGGAAACTAACATTAGAGCTGATGTGCCTTAACTGACTTGCCAATGGAGAAACCTTGCCAATCAAGCAAATTCTGAAATGTGTCTTTTAAGCAGAAATCCTCCTGGTATCAAATTCCTCAAAAATTTCACATCTGCTCAGTTTCATATGAAACATAAACAAAATAATTTTCTAAGGTAATGAATTTTTATTTATCAATCTGACAGATTTTTATTGCTTAAAGGCATGTTTCAGACTTTACTTGATCGGCAAGGCTACTCCATAGCTGAGTCAGTTAAGGCATGTCGAATTTAACAATGGTTTCCCTCTGCCCAGAGGGACATAGATACAAAAGCTGCCAGAGAGTGTATATTTTTCTTTAATAATATTTCATGAATATTCAGGCCAGTAGATGAAAATAAATAAATAAATATACTATTTAAATGAAGCGTTTAATCAAATATGAGTATCCTCTAAAAATAACGTTTAAAGGGATAAAAATCTGTTGGATTGATAAATAAAAATTCCTCCATAAATTCAAAAAATTGCTTTTAGTTTCTTTAGGTTCATAAAAATTATTTATTCATAAATGGAGAAAGTAATATTTAAAAGTGTGATACAATTTATTTTGGGGTGTCATATTAAAATGTAGAATGACGTCACTAAACTGTAAACATGAACACATAAATTGCATGGAGACAGCCAATGGACTATAATATACGTTTTTTGTCTGTCATGTGTGTATATTTATATATTTATTTTTTTAATCATTTGATCCCAAGCAAGGCGATAATGCTACTAAGATGCAAGGGGCTACTGGGAGTGAAAGAGAAGGAAAAGACTTTAGAGGGAACTGGAAATATTTTTAATCAGGAAACAAGGGATACATATCTACTACTGTTCAAAAGAACGAGGAAGTGTGTAACCAGGCAATAAATTTCTTTACCATTTTAAAAAATTATGACCAAAAAAAATAAAACTAATTTTTGTAGTTTAAAGTGCTTGGGTATGTGTTTATATAAGTGTACATATAAATGTATATGGGCAGCAGATTGGTTAAAATCCAACAATAAATTCATGTTTATGATTTTTTTTTAATTCTTTCTTCAGTTTTGACAATTTGTCTTAATTATTGGAAAGAAATTGTCCAATATCTCCTAAGGGGCTATTGGGAGTGAAAAGAGAAGGAAAAGACTTTAGAGAGAACTAGAAACCCAACCCTAATCAGGAAACAAGAGATACACATCTACTACGATTGTTAAATTTGATATGCCTTAACTGTTTCAGCTATGAAGTAGCCTTGCCAATCAAGTAAAAGTCTGAAACGTGCCTTTAAGCAATAAAAATCTGTCAGATTGATTTTTCCTTTCGTTTTTATCAAAGAATTTGTTTCTATATATTAAGAGTAAGGAGGCACGGTGGAGTAATGGATAGCAGTCCGGATTGAGGAATCGGAGAGCCAAGTGTGAATTCCAGTCAAATCCATTACATTCACTTATGTGCTAATACTCTTGGGAAAGGTATGAATCCTCTTCTTCTTCCCCCAGCTACAGGTAAATAGCAGGACAGACTGGGTTCTATAGCCTTGGATGGCAAATGGTCTACCACAGAAAGAAATGGCAACCTACTGTGGGAAAAAATCTGCCTTGTCAGTCATGTATTAAAAAATATATGATTGCCTAAGTGTGTATCATGCATGGCACGTAAATCTTGATTAAAGTACAATAAAGAATTTGTCTAGAGGTTGAGTTTTTAATTTATCTTTATACATTATATCACTTAATAAAGATATACAGTGTAACCCGGATATAAGAGAGTTGTGGGGACCGGAGAAGAAGTCTCTTATATCCGGGTTTCTCTTATATCCGGGTTTGGTCTATTTTGTTTAGGTAAGTATGGGCTCTAATTTGGGACCAGAGAAAATCTCTCTTATATCCGGGTTTGGTCTATTTTGTTTAGGTAAGTATGGGCTCTAATTTGGGACCAGAGAAAATCTCTCTTATATCCGGGTTTGGTTTATTTTATACATTAACACAGGCTCTAATTTGGGACCAGAGAAAATTCTGTTATATCCGGGTTACACTGTAGAATGAGTAGTGTAAAAATGTTGACTCCAATGTTCAATTTATATATATATATATATATATATATATATATATATATATATATATATATATATATATATATATATATTAAATATATCCACAAGTTCACAATACCTAAGGCTTGAAAAAAATTTTTTAAATGAGAAATCTTTCTTGAAGCTTTTAGCTTAGTTTTAATTTTAAGCTAATAGATTAAATTTAATGTTACCAATAACCAAAATACTTTTTTCTTTAATTTTAAAAATATTGGGAGGTCGAATTGTACAAACTTTTCCATTTATGATTAGTAAATATAATTTTATTTAATAATAATATCACCTAACAAGAACAAAGTAATACAGAAATTTAAAAGATTTAAAACTTTATAAATTATTTTAACTAGAGTTAAAAAAATGAAATAAATTCTTGTAAAAAAATTCATTATTTTGCAAAAAAAAAAAAATATTAAGACAATAGTGTCTATAATATATCTTATTCATAAAACAATTAAAAAACTTTTCTAATTAAATAATGTTTTAGTTTTATAGCATTTTTTTCTTTTACAATTCAGAGAAGATCTTCAGTAACTGGTGGTTTGGAGAGACAAAAATAAATCAATGATTTGAATTCTCCAAGGAGTTTTGCTTTTAACTAATATAAACATAAAGTGGAACAAAATTTAATAAAATTAAATAAGTGGGTGTGGGGTGGGGAGTGACAAATGTAAATGTAAAAAAAAAATATTTTTACCAAGATTTTCCAATAAAAAAACATTTCTAAAATAATTTTATTCATTTGTGAATAAGTCCTGAATGTTTCATTAAAATCCAACAATTATTTGATTTTTTGCAAGAATTTCCAAATCAATGTTTTTTCACCACAAAAAAGATGCTAAAATTTCCTATAATTTCTCCTCCCCGCTGTCACACAAAAAAAAACATTTCCAACAAAATTCTGCATGTTCTAAAAAGGATGAAAAATATAATTTAATCATCTATCTGTATATAAAATTTCTGTGACTTCAGTTAGTTCATCCGTCTGTCTGTCCATCATATCCACTAAAATAGCCATACATTGACCAATCAAAAACTAATTTTGGGAAGAAGTGCAACGAGGTAAGTGGGTTAAAATGAATAATATTAAATTTTTTTAATATAATTTTACATAAGCTGCCAAAACTAGCTGAAATACAGTTGTTTTGCAATGAAAACAACTCTATTTTGACTACTTTTTAGATGTTTTCATAACTTGGCAAACACCAGAATCTAGTCTCCAGTTCACCTTGCCTTTGTGAGAATTATAAGCAAAGCACAAGGCTAAATGCTTCAAAAAGTTGGAATTTGACTAGCAGAAAGGAATATCCATGCAGGTATGTTGCATGCTCAAGAGTAAGAAATCCTAAGAATTTATTCTTCTCTTTTAAAAAGGAAAAAAATAAATTTTCTTAAAAAACATTGTTTACCATGAAGTCCTATGAAATTAAATTAAATATTTATTAAAGTACAAAGTAGGGTTTTTATCAAAGTATTTTTCTAAACAAATCACCTTATTCAAATTTCATAGATTGGTTTGACAAAAATGTTAGCGATAACTTCAACAATAGTAAATACTGTAAGGATTTCAACTTGTGTCAGTGTTGAAATCTAACTAACTAACGCCTTTATCCACTGTGCCATGTGTCCTCAAGTGGATAAAGGCAGTAGTTAGATCCAGTGACAGGACCCAAAGAGTGTGAGTTCAATACCCGTTTAAGGCAGTGGAGAACTTGGAGAGGGGAATTAACAGGAGATAACTAATAACTGACATCCATTAAACATGGCATATGGAACTAGAACAGTCTACCCCAGTGAGCGAAATAAAGGGTTCAGTTCGATATTCCAACCACCTGAAGAATGCCGGAGCGTACAACAGCCGAAATGTTGTAATAAATATGACTACAAAGATGAAGACAATAGTCTGAATAATGTAAATAGTGAAAACAAATCTAGTAATCAAAAACAAATTCTTTGACCTCTTCTCTTAATAATAACAAAGATTTTGACAATAAAACTTTGTTTTTGTTAAGTTTGTAGCATTTTTTTCATCATGGTAGCTCTTCAATGGAGGTACCTAACCAACAAACACATGAAGGAAAAATAATTTTTGAAATGGACTGGTACAAAAAGAAGTGTGTGTGTGTGTATTTGTATATTATTAGTGCTGAAATGTTCTTCACCTGACTAAGAAGCCCTTCACAAAAATATTCTGATGGTTGATAATTTGGTCAGATTTTTTTAAGGGGATCAGGCTAAGAACTTTTCATCAGTCCCTCATGCATGCATATATATTACATCCAATGTTTCTGTCTGAATTTCTAAAATGAGGAGTTATTATTTATATCTGGTATTATCACAATATTTCAACCATTGTACTATACTGCCTTCATCAGGTGCTTGTCAATCTGGATATCCTTCTGATAATTTCAAACCGAACCTTTATTTTTATCTCCGAGTAGTGTGGGGTAGATTATACTTGTTCAACTGACCATGTCAAGCATTTCACATCTAGTTCTTATTTAGTACTGCTCAGTTATGGCTGGCTCTGTCTCCAACATCTTGCCCAGGGATTGAACTCACAATTATTATGTCAGCATATTCATGGTTTATGATATATTCTGAAGATCAGGTGGTCTGAGAGCATTTCCAACAACATTATGGGGAAGGAACTAATTAAAACTGCATCAACCAGGATGTCAAGAAGCAAGTTTGGTGTCAGGTTGGATTCTCATTTAAACCAATTTGCTAGGATACACCATGAGCATCAGGTGGCCTGAGAATACTAAATTCATGAACGAATCGTGTCACTATGTTGAAAAATAAATGCTTTTTTCATCATTAGGTTATTGACGTACTTCTATATACTGTGCATTAAAAGGTATAATCAATGGTCAGGAATTAATGCAATTTGTGAGAATACAATTAATTTTTTTTTAATTCTTACAGACAAAATAAACTTGTACTTGAAAAAACAAAAAAAAATGGAGTAAATGAGAATTTAAATTTTCTTCTGAAAAGATTTTTTTTAATAATATTCTTCCTGTAGAATGCCCAAGAGCCACTCGAGGTAGAGAGTTATAGAGAGAAAAGTAAGGGTCACAATTTATGGGGATATGTAGGAAGATAACAGTTAATTAAAAATGTTAAGATTTTATCTTGACCAGTAACCTGCTCATGGGCTAAGACTTTTGTTAAGTCTTGAGACTTACTGGGCTGTGATAAAAATATTACTGAGATTGTGTTCTGTGAGACAGTGGAAGTTGGGAAGGGCATGGCCTTTGTCATCTAACATGGAGTTAGAAGCAAAGACCATGATGGAGAGCTTTGCCTTATCTGATGAGGATGAGATGACATCAGGGTCATTTATGATAGTAAGCACTGACATTTTGTTGGAGATCTTTCAGAACTCCTGGAACAAAAGTTGTTTCATTCTGACTTTGGTCAGGACTGCTTCTATAGTTATACTTTGCATTTTTAAAAACTCGATGAATAAGAGAAACAATACAAGTTTTATGATTGCTTTCCCAATGCAACAATAGAAAATGTAGATTACAAAATAGTAATTGGCACCAGAAAGTTAATTAACACAAGGTTCAAAAAAGTGAAACAGGTTTTACTTGCTTACCTAACAAAATTGTATACATAAATATTCTAAACTTAACCAATATCTTGAATTTTAAATAATGAAAATAAAGAAAATTTCAAACAAAACCAGTACTTCTTCCAATAAAGAGAGTATATATTTGTATGGGTATGTGTAATTATTGGTAAGGTGGAGTAATGGATAGCAGGTTGGATTGAGGAATTGGAGAGCTGAATTTGAATTCAGTTGAATCCATTACATTCACTTATGTGCTAATACCTAAGGGAAAGGTATGAATCCTCTTATTCTCCCCCCAGCTATGGGTAAATAACAGGACAGACTAGGTTCTATAGCCTTGATTTAAGAAGGCAAGGTAGTGTAATGGATAGAAGGTTGTATTAGAGGAATTGGAGAGCTGAGTTTGAATTTCAGTTGAATCCATTACATTCACTGGATATATGCTAATACCCTAGGGAAAGGTATGAATCCTCTTTTATTCTCCCCCTAGCTATGGGTAAATAACAGGACAGACTAGGTTCTATAGCCTTGGATTTAAGAAGGCAAGGTGATGTAATGGATAGAAGGTTGGATTGAGGAATTGAGAGCTGAGTTTGAATTCCAGTTGAATCCATTACATTCACTTCCATGCTAATACCCTATTTCATAAGGTATATTAATCCTCTTATTCTCCCCCTTCATATGGGTAAATAACAGGACAGACTAGGTTCTATAGCCTTGGATTTAAGAAGGCAAGGTAGTGTAATGGATAGAAGGTTGGATTGAGGAATTGGAGTGAGTTTGAATTCAGTTGAATCCATTACATTCACTTATGTTTAATTATCCTAGGGAAAGGTATGAATCCTCTTATTCTCCCCCTAGCTATGGGTAAATAACAGGACAGACTAGGTTCTATAGCCTTGGATTTAAAAGGCAAAGGTAGTGTAATGGATAGAAATTGGATTGAGGAATTGGAGAAAAAGTTTGAATTCAGTTGAATCCATTACATTCACTTATGTGCTAATACCCTTGAAAGGGTATGAATCCTCTTATTCTCCCCCTAGCTATGGGTAAATAACAGGACAGACTAGGTTCTATAGCCTTGGATTTAAGAAGGCAAGGTAGTGTTGGATAAAAAGGTTGGATTGAGAATTGGAGAGCTGAGTTTGAATTCCAGTTGAATCCATTACATTCAGAGAACATTCTTCTGGAAAAAATTAATCTCTTATTCTCCCCTTATGGGTAAATAACAGGACAGACTAGGTTCCTAGCAATGGATTTAAGAAAAAAAAACATTTGTTGTGTAATCCATTATGATTGAAATGAATGTGTGTGTTTGAGTTTGACTTCCATATTGAATCCGTTTTGAATTCATTCTTTTCATGAGTGCTAATACCCTAGGGAAAGGTATGAATCCTCTTATTCTCCCCCTAGCTATGGGTAAATAACAGGACAGACTAGGTTCTATAGCCTTGGATTTAAGAAGGCAAGGTAGTGTAATGGATAGAAGGTTGGATTGAGGAATTGGAGAGCTGAGTTTGAATTCCAGTTGAATCCATTACATTCACTTATGTGCTAATACCCTAGGGAAAGGTATGAATCCTCTTATTCTCCCCCTAGCTATGGGTAAATAACAGGACAGACTAGGTTCTATAGCCTTGGATTTAAGAAAACAAGGTAAGTTGTAATGGATGAAAGGGTTGGATTGAGAAAATTTTTCTTGATTTTGAATTCAATTGAATCCATTACATTCACTTACATGAAAATACCCTAGGGAAAGGTATGAATCCTCTTATTCTCCCCCCAGCTATGGGTAAATAACAGGACAGACTAGGTTCTATAGCCTTATTTAAGAATCCAAGGTAGTGTAATGGATACCTACTGGATTGAGGAATTGAGAGCTGAGTTTGAATTCAGTTGAATCCATTACATTCACTTATGTTTCTAATACCCCTAGGAAAGGTATGAATCCTCTTATTCTCCCCTTTAATTTAAATAACAGGACAGACTAGGTTCTATAGCCTTGGATTTAAAGAAAGCAAGGTAGTGTAATGGATAAAGGTTGGATTGAAGCTGGAGAGCTGAGTTTGAATTCAGTTGAATCCATTACATTCTTACATTATAATACCCTAGGAAAGGTATGAATCCTCTTATTCTCCCCCAGCTATTAAAAATAACAGGACAGACTGGGTTCTATAGCCTTGGATTTATTCTGGCAAGGTAGTGTAATGATAGAAGGTTGGATTGAGGAATGAGAGCTGAGTTTGAATTCCAAGATGAATCCATTACATTCACTTACATGCTAATACCTTGGAAAGGTATGAATCAAATCTTATTCTCCCCCCTCTATGGGTAAATAACAGGACAGACTAGGTTCTATAGCCTTGATTTAATCACAAGGTTCTATTAATGGATAGAAGGTTGGATTGAAATTGGAAACATTGTTTGAATTTCAGTTAATCCATTACATTCACTTACATAATATTTAGGGAAAGTATGAATCCTCTTCATTTTTTTTAGCTATGGGTAAATTTAGGACAGACTAGGTTCTATAGCCTTTTCATTGAAGAAGGCAAGAGTAGTGTAATGGATAGAAGGTTGGATTGAGGTTTGAAGCTGAGTTTGAATTCCAGTTGAATCCATTTCAACATGTCTAATACCCTCAAAAGCCTTGAATCTCTTTTCATTCTCCCCCTAAATTTATGGGTAACCTGTCAGGACAGACTAGGTTCTATAGCCTTGGATTTAAGAAGGCAAGGTTTGTAATGGATAGAAATGGTTGGATTTTTTCTTGGAGAGCTGAGTTTGAATTCAGTTGAATCCATTACATTCACTTACGTGCTAATACCCTTGGGAAGGTATGAATCCTCTTATTCTTCCCCCAGCTATGGGTAAACAACAGGACAGACTAGGTTCTATAGCCTTGGATTTAAGAAGGCAAGGTAATTATCAATGGGATAAAACCTTGGATTGAGGAAAATCTGCTTCATTGAATTCAAAGATGAATCCATTAGCATTATGCTAATTTGTCTTCATAAGGTATGAATCCTAAGAGTTCTCCCCTATAAAAATAACAGGACAATCCTAGGTCAGTATAATATTGGATTTAAAATATAAGGTAGTGTAATGGATAGAAAGGTTGGATTGAGGATATTGGAGCTGAATTTTGAATTCAGAATCCATTTGACATTCCTTACATGCTAATACCCTGGGAAAATATGACACTCCTCTTATTCTCCCCCCTAGCTATGGGTAAAATAACAAAATTTCAATACTTTCATTCTATATTGGATTTAAGAAGGCAAAAAAAGTGTAATGGATAGAAGGTTGGATTGAGGAATTGGAGAGCTGATTTGAATTCAGTTGAATCCATTACATTCACTTACATGCTAATACCCTAGGAAAGGTATGAATCTCTTATTCTCCCCCAGCTATGGGTAAATAACAGGACAGACTAGGTTCTATAGCCTTGGATTTAAGAAGTCAAGGTAATTATAATGGATATGGCAACCTGGATTGAGGAATTGAGAGCTGAGTTTGAATTCAGTTGAATCCATTACATTCCTTCCGCATGCTAATACCCTAGGGAAAAATGAATCCTCTTATTCTCCCCTAGCTATGGGTAAATAAAAGGACAGACTAGGTTCTATAGCCTTGGAAATAATCAAATAAAGGTAGTGTAATGGATAGAAGGTTGGATTGAGGAATTGGAGAGCTGAGTTTGAATTCAGTTGAATCCATGACATTCCTTACATGCTAATACCCCTTGGGAAAATAATGAATACTCTTACTCTCCTCTACCTATGGGTAAATAACAGGACAGACTAGGTTCTATAGCCTTGGATTTAAGAAGGCAAGGTAGTGTAATGGATAGAAGGTTGGATTGAGGAATTGGATAGCTGAGTTTAATTCAGTTGAATCCATTACATTCATTACATGCTAATACCCTAGGGAAAGGTATGAATCTCTTATTCTCCCCTAAACATGGGTAAATAACAGGACAGACTAGGTTCTATAGCCTTGGATTTAAGAAGGCAAGGTAGTGTAATGGATAGAAAGGTTGGATTGATCAATTGGAGAGCTGAAAAATTCCAGTTGAATCCATTACATTCACTTACATGCTAATACCCTTTTTAAAGGAATGAATATTCTTCTCTCCCCCTACCTGAGGGTAAATAACAGGACAGACTAGGTTCTATAGCCTTGGATTTAAGAAGGCAAGGTAGTGTAATGGATAGAAGGTTTATTGAGGAATTGAGAGCTGAGTTTGAATTCCAGTTGAATCCATTACATCAACATGCTAATTCCCATGGGAAAGGAATGAATACTCTTACTCCCTCTACCTATGGGTAAATAACAGGACAGACTAGGTTCTATAATGGTGATTTAAGAAGGCAAGGTAGTGTAATTATAGAAGGTTGGATTGAGGCCCAGACGCTGAGTTTGAATTCCAGTTGAATCCAAACATTCACTTACATGCTATACCCTAGGGAAAGGTGGAATCTATTATTCTCCCCCTAGCTATGGGTAAATAACAGGACAGACTAGGTTCTATAGCCTTGGATTTAAGAAGGCAAGGTAGTGTAATGGATAGAAGGTTGGATTGAGGAATTGGAGAGCTGAGTTTGAATTCCAGTTGAATCCATTACATTCACTTACATGCTAATACCCTAGGGAAAGGTATGAATCCTCTTATTCTCCCCCTAGCTGTCTTAAATAACAGGACAGACTAGGTTCTATACTAAAATTTAAGAAGGCATCTTTGTAATGGATAGAAGGTTGGATTGAGGAATTGGAGAGCTGAGTTTGAATTCCAGTTGAATCCATTACATTCACTTACATGCTAATACCCTAGGGAAAGGTATGAATCCTCTTATTCTCCCCCTAGCTATGGGTAAATAACAGGACAGACTAGGTTCTATAGCCTTGGATTTAAGAAGGCAAGGTAGTGTAATGGATAGAAGGTTGGATTGAGGAATTGGAGAGCTGAGTTTGAATTCCAGTTGAATCCATTACATTCATTACATCTGCTAATACCCTAGGGAAGGGTTTGAATCCTCTTATTCTCCCCCTAGCTAATGGGTAAATAACAGGACAGACTAGGTTCTATAGCCTTGGATTTAAGAAAGCAAGGTAGTGTAATGGATAGAAGGTTGGATTGAGGAATTGGAGAGCTGAGTTTGAATTCCAGTTGAATCCATTACATTCACTTACATGCTAATACCCTTGGGAAAGGAATGAATACTCTTACTCTCCCTCTACCTATGGGTAAATAACAGGACAGACTAGGTTCTATAGCCTTGGATTTAAGAAGGCAAGGTAGTGTAATGGATAGAAGGTTGGATTGAGGAATTGGAGAGCTGAGTTTGAATTCCAGTTGAATCCATTACATTCACTTACATGCTAATACCCTAGGGAAAGGTATGAATCCTCTTATTCTCCCCCTAGCTATGGGTAAATAACAGGACAGACTAGGTTCTATAGCCTTGGATTTAAGAAGGCAAGGTAGTGTAATGGATAGAAGGTTGGATTTGAGGAATTGGAGAGCTGAGTTTGAATTCCAGGAATTGAATCCATTACATTCCACTTACATGCTAATAATACCCTTGGGAAAGGAATGAATACTATTACTCTCCTCTACCTATGGGTAAATAACAGGACAGACTAGGTTCTATTAGCCTTGGATTTATAACAGGCAAGGTAGTGTAATAAATAGAAAAAATGGATGAGGGTTGGAGGTTGAGTTTCCCTAATTTTTTTTGAATTTTTTACATTCAAAAAAAAAAAAAAATAAGAAAAAGGTATGAAATCCTCTTATTCTCCCCAATATGGGTAAATTAATTTATTAGCCCCAGGTTCTATTCAACAATTTAAGAAGGCAAAAGGTATATTGTAATGGATAGAAGGTTGGATTAAGGAATTGAAAGCTGAGTTTGAATTCAGGCCTTCATTAGCTCCAATCGATCCCCTAGGGAAGGTATGAACTCCCCTTAGGAAGGTATGAATCTCCTGGGACAGACTAGGTTCCCCCCTAATTGTCTATGGATATAAGGTAACAGGACAGACTTGAGTTTTTATTTTTAAATACTGATCCACTACATTTTGACAAGCAATCCCTTTGTTTAAATATGAACTGTTTTGCCTGGGTTGTGTTGGGTTCTATAGCACTGGATTTAAGAAGGCAAATGGTAATATTTAAAATTTTTCAATTCATTTGAGGTTTGAATTCCAAGGATTATTCTCATTTTTTTTTCACATTTTTTTACCCTAGGGAAGGTTGAAATCCCGTCTTATTCTCCCCCAGCTATGGGTAAATAACAGGACAGACTTTAGGTTCTATAGCCTTTTTTAAGAAAGTGAAAAATGGATAGAAGGTTGGATTGAGGAAAATATGAATTTGAATTCAGTTGAATCCATTACAATCCTTGATGCTAATACCCTAAACCGCCATGAATCCTCTTATTCTCCCCTAGCTTGGGTAAATTTTTCAGACTAGGTTCTATAGCCTTGGATTTAGAAACAATATATGTTGTAATGGATATAAGGTTTATCTGAGGAATTGGAGCTAAATTTGAATTCATTGAATCCATTTTTTCAAAAAGATGTATTACCCTAATTTTTTCTCTTATTCTCCCCCAGCTTTATTATAATGACAGATAGGTTCTATAGCCTTGGATTTAAAAGGCAAATCTAAAAAAGAAGGTTGGATTGAGGATTTGGAGAAACCAATTTCACAATCCATTGGCCCTCACTTACATCATAATAGCAAAAGGTTTGAATCCTCTTATTCTCCCCTTAGTAATTTGGTTTTATAACAGGACAGACTAGGTTCTATAGCCTTGGACCTATTTTTTCAAGGTTTGTAATGGATAGAAGGTTGGATTGAGGAATTGGAAAAAAAAATGAATTCAGTTGAATCCATTACATTCACTTACAAATGCTAATACCCCTGAGAAAGGTATAATCTTTCATTCTCCCCTAGCTGTGGATGTAATAACAGGACATATTGTATTTTATAGACATTTATTTAAGAGATTTTTTAAAGGAGGACAATTCGGAATTGAAAATTTTAACACAGTAACATTCTTTGATTTCTCTTTTTTTATGTGGTTAAAAAAAAAAAAAAAAAAAATAGATAAAATGAAGATACAAATTTTCTATAACATAAAAACTATGGTTTAAGAACATAATGTTCCTCATAGGAATTTAAACAGCATTAATTATAGTTAAAAAAAAAAAAAAAAGAATAAATATAGAAACCAGAATGAAAGTAGAAAATCTTAGAACAAAAAACATAATATATAAATTCTGATGTTTGGTCAAGCTTTTGGGGAGGACACAACATTCACATATGACCATTTGGAAACTAAAAATTAAAAACCTATAAATTCTGGTGGCTATGTTGTATGATGTCTGCCTGGAAGCACCAGATTGAGATACACAAATCTCAGTGTCTATTTCTTATCATTTGTATTGATAGACAAGTGAAATAATAAGATGCATAATTAGAAGAAAATGAAAAATTTATTGGAGAAAGAGATTTGGCATTTGATTGGTTTCTTTTGTTTCTGATTTTTCAACCTCAAAAACTTAAAACCTGCTGACAAAAAATTTTGGCTAGTAATATTTTCTTTTACAAATCTATTTCCATCAATAATTATTTTACTTCTTAACTGTATTGCTGGTAATATATATATATATAATATATTTTTTTCAAAAATGAGAATAGTGAATTTTTTTTTCATTCAATGCATTTAATTGAAGATATATACACAATATAATATAAAATCAACCTCTACACTTTCATGTGCTCTGAAAAAATTCAAAAAAAGTTGTCTGCCCATGTGGGAACATACAATGAAAGACCACCCTACATACATGTATACCAAATTTTAACTGTCTAAAATGATTATGGAAAAATCTACATCCAAATTTTAATAATGATGGGGAAAAGTTTAAAGAGATTGACTCTCTGGTCGTGGAAAAGAGAACATTGTTGATTGTTTTAAAAGATAAGGATTGATTAAAAATCAAGATTGTGTGAACATGATGACTATGATTTTTAATGAAGATTGTCTTTAACAAACAAATTCAAAATAGTGATGATTTGATTTTACCATTTAGACGACAAAAGTGTCCGTTTGAATAATGATAAAATCTTTAAATTTCTTTAGCTAATTTAACAATGTGTTTTGAAAATTTGAGGATCTACTACTAACCTTTGAATTAAGTCTCATGTGAAATCTGGAAAAATCTTCAAAAATTGCCAACTGGTATAGAAAGAAACAGGGAAGCTATATTGCATGACTTTCCATCCTTCTGTTTGTTGTCAAGTAAAACCCATCTGCATTTATAATTCTTCTTTATTTTGTCATATATATCTATTATATATAGAAACATTATATCATTTTAGCCAAATTAGACTTATGTAGCAAGATAGATTCTGGTGACAAAAATTTTTCAACGAACCAATTTTTTATTTTAATTAAAAAAATTTTTTACAAAGTTTTAAAATGTTTACATATTATTTCATTTTAAATAATGAAATTGCATTTTGATAATGGCTAATGAATCCATCATTCTTTTTAAAAGATTGAAGATCATAAGATATTATAGATTAAATATTCTGGTAAAATGAGGATTTCAATAACCCGAACCTGTAGTTAAAAAAGGGTAAGAAGTTCAAAAAAATAAAAAACTTAATCGAAGAGGAAATTTTTTATATCATTGATTTTATGCTGAAGAAAAATTTGCAAAAGTAAATATCTATTGTTATTAATACACAAACTAATACATATATGGATATATATCTATGATTGATTATGCAGGACCATTAAAACATATTTAATTTTTTATTTTTCGATAATTTCATGATGAAATACCTATTTATTTTTTTTTGAACCTCATATGTCTTCAAGAACCTTTAAATCTTTGGATATGAATGTTGCTGCAATCTTCCTTGGTTAATTGAGGACAGTTTAAATGGGACATCCTCCTGAAAGTGTTTGAAAAGATTTTAGCAAGTTAAAAATAAAGAATTTATTAAATTATATAATAGAAGGAGCATTTATCTGAAAATTTTCATTTAATCTATAGAAGGGACAAAAAAAATAAAATCCTTTCTACTCAGAAAGACTCTTCATCTCTACATTATTATCCATCACTTTCCATTGATGCATCTAAAAACAAAAAAAAGTGTTACCGGTAATGGTCAAATTTCAATATGAGATTTTATATTTAAGACAGCCTGAAGCCACAGGGAGGCAAAGAATCAAATTGTAGAGGGCAAACTTACGTGGGTCTATGTTTTGCTATAAACTAAAAATATACATAGTAAATATATGTATACACATATATACACACACATTTACATGTTTCTTTTCCGGAACAAAGATTATGCCCTATGAGTGCTCAGAATGTTATGGTTTGAAGATCTATCAAGTATAAATACAAGCACCTGTGTTTTATATAATAAAAAACATTATATATGTGAATCTAAAAAGATGACAAAGTCGTATGTTGAAACTATATCAAAACCTTGACATGTTTGGAAAAGATATTCCTAATGAAGAACCATTCAGTGTCAAATATTAATCACTGCATGTGGATAGAAAAATGATTTTTCTTCATGATGAAAATGAAAAGGGACATTTTGAACTAGTGATGGAAACAAGACCTATTGGATTTTTACTATTCTAAAGGCAAACTAAAATGAGAAACCTACCAGGATTGACATTGATAAAACTTTTTTTACAACATAAAGAAATGAAATGAAAGACCTAGCTTATGGAAAAATTTACAAAACCTTTTTACAGAAGGTAGCAAAGAAGGTGGTTTGAATACTTTATGAAAACTACAAAATTGAAGACAGGATGCATTTTCACCCCTAAAACCTGAGAACAATCAAACAGGGAGAAATATAAATATCTAAAACAGAAGAACTGACATGGAAGTAGAGCACTTTGGTCAAGTTTACGAACACCTGATAAAGCAATTTCCAAATAGCCAACATTTTAGAACATTTCCTTGAACTGCGTTCAGTAACATCGACAAGATCATTTTCTGGAAAAATAAAGGAAACTATAACTGAACTATGTTCAAATCTGTCCTTTCCTGAATCAACGGATGTTGGACGTTCTATACTATTTCATGAAGAAGAACTCAAAAATATTTTAATTTTTATATTGCTAAGTATACTATGGACTGAACATTAAACAATGATGAGGTTTTGGAAAATGGTTTTAGTTTAAAAATGCCCCTTGGAATTCAAAAAGAGGCAGATGTTCAAGTTCTGGGATTTTGTTTTGTCCTCAGCAGAAAAAATAACTGAAATTTTCCAGGGCGGATTCATATAAAAACATGATTTGTTCACCACGTGATTTTTTTAAGGAAGCAAAATTGAAAAGAAAATGAATCTCTAAAAAAGGAAAAAGTTCAAAAAATTAATTGAGAACTGAAGAGATTGTAATGAGCCATGATAAAACAAAAAACCAAGGAACAAAGCACATAAGAGAAGAAAAGATTTTCAAAAAGAACAAAATTTTGAACTCATTGAAAGTACAACGGTTCAAAACCTTGCAAATAAAACTAAAAAACAAAGATGGGAAAATAGTTAGTATTGTGTTGATATTGTTTTTTTTTAATTTGATTCAAAAACCTCAAATTTAATTTAACGTTTTCTTTTTTATTTCATATGAATTTTTGGGTGATTTCAAATTTTAAAGGATGAAAAAATTTAAAAAAAATGAAAATATAATTATTTTACATAAAATTGAAAGGCCAATGAATTTAACGTCCAAAAGTTCAAAACATAATTGACAAAACCATAAACAAATAAAACTGACTGTATAATTTTTAGCAATTATGTCCATAAATATAGAAAACCACAGTCATACAGTTACAGGAGAAATTTAAAATAAAAACAATTTGACTAATCCAATAAATTTGAAAAGATTTAAATATTAAATGGTATCGTTTGTGAAACAAACAACAGACTAATGGATTAGTTAAACATGTAGGTGAATTACACTGAGTAAAAACGGATTATAAACTTTTTTGTTTTCTAAATATACATAAATTATGTTACATATTTTGAAAAGCTGAAAATATGACAAATATCATTTAATATATATAGCATATGACCGTTTCAAAAACCAATTTGTTTTGTAATATATATTTCTTAAATAGATATATTTATTGAGTTCCAGAGTTCAAAATTTAAAAGTTAATTTATTTAATGGCCTAAAAGTTTAGAATTAAATATCAATATTTAAAATATTAAATAATATATATTAGTGTACTTATGTTTTACAACTTGGAATGTGAAAATGAAATTATTGAAAAAATAGCATGAGTAGCTATCAAACGCTTTAAGTCATATATATGTATCCTTCTTGATATTACCTATTTGATTGGTACCATATTTTTAAAAATATAAATATTAGAAAATATATATATTTAGATCTTTTTCGCCAGTGGTCATTGAAAGGAAAGGCCCGTTTGTCCAGCAGAGTTTAAATTTTTGAAGTTCGATGAATCCAGTTTTTTTGATTTGGATTTAATTTTCTATTATGAGTATTAAATTTGGTGAATAAAAATAGATTTTACATGTCAGATATGGATTTGGAGATAAATTATTTACAACACGACAACTTTAAATTGAAAACTGGTAAAATATTTTTTTCTATTACACACCTTTTCTTTATTTTATGATATTTTTCCTGTTTAGTAACAATTAGTTGGTAAGTCTATGGTCAAATTGATGGCGGAATGCATTTATTCAAATATATTCACTGGACATCAAATGTAAATTCATTGATACATAAGAATTTTCATTAAAACTTTCTCCATATATTCACATCATTTAGATTGTAAATATATATTTATATATATATATATTTATATAAATTGTGCTCTCTGGCCTTCTTCAGGTGAGTTGTAAATATATATAAACCTTCAAATAATTTCAAACTGATATATATATATATATATATCTATATATATATATATATATATATATATATATATATATATATAAAAGAATAATCACACATAGAATTAATCAGAAGTATTAATGCGATTATTGGCGACATCCATCGCTAGAAAACATAATATATGCATTAAAATCCTGTTCATCCATAGTGCGAGTTTTGATCCTTGAAGAAAAACTTGTTGTCTGTAGTTTTCAGTTTATTTGATGTTAAAATGCTAGTACTTATGGATAGTCTTCCATCCATCATCAGGCATGTGTTTTTTTTCCTTATAAAATCAAAAACTTGAGACGATATACCTGTATGTCGACCGAAAGATGTTTTTGAATATCTGCTATTATTGACGGTTGTGTAAGATCTCGGAACGTGCAAATCAAAACTTTTTCAAAATTTTTAGGATTTTAATTTTATTTAAATTTTCTTGTGATGGATGTTTCAAATAATTCTTCTTTTTACAAGTGTATTTATTTTATGTCATGAACATTATATAGTTCAATAAATATATATATATAATTTTTATGTTTATATATATGTACTTTTAGTTTATATAAACAGTATTTTTCAGGCATATAAATTTTATTTAAAATGTTTATCATAAACAAAAATATAAATTAAATTTTTTTATTTATAAAATAACAAAAAAAAAACATGGCATGTCGTAAATAAATATATTGATATATATATATATCATTATATATATATATACTATAATTTTATAGATATATTGTTTTATCCATATATATATATATATGAGAGGTATTTATATATATACATATATATATGTATATATATAGATGTATATATATATGTAACAATAATTACGATGTATATATATATATATTATTTAAATATATATTTATATGTATATATAAATTTGTATATATATAGATAGATATATATTTATAAGTATATATATATACAAATAATATCATTTATAGATGTTTTCATTTTCAAGACGACATACAAGGGCATGATTAATATTTTATTTAATTATTCTTCTGTTTGAACAAGTGACTTTTTTCTGCACAATAGAGTAGCAAAAAATTCTTAAATGTTCTATAATTCCTCGGACGTTTTTGGCTATAAAATTAGCCATTATCAATAAATGAAAACCATTTTTTCATTTTAAATATATGGGTTTGTGTGTATGATTTTATCTAGATATTATAAAGATGTTTTATTTTTGAGCACAGCATTTAAAGGTAAAAAACCTTGTCCATAGTTAAAATTATTAAATGTTGGCTTTTTCTTTTTTATTATTAAGGCTTCCATTATTTTTAATCTTTTTTTTTATATCAAAAAATATTATTATATATATATTTTCTAAATATATTTCTTTAACTAGATTTGGTCAGTTTGTTTGTGTGTTAAATGTCTTCTAATATTGGTTCTGGTCAGATAACCGTAATCATAAAATCTGGATACTCACTACTAATAAATGACCGAGTAATTATATATGTAAACAGGTTTACTAGAAATTCTTTTTATAAATTTATTAAAACTCAAAGGAAAATTCATTGTTGAGAACAAACGCAATTTGTTCTTATTATAAATTTGGCGGATAATTTGGATGGGGTAAAATTTTGTAATATATAATGTAAATTACATGTTTTTATATCACTTCATTTACACACAAATTTTATATATATTTGTAATTTCTTTGTGTGTGAATAGATTGATATATATATATATATATGAAACCTAATATATATTATCGGATTATTGAAATTTCAATATTTGTCTGCCATTAGTATTATAAATTTTTTAATTCCATGAAGCCCTAAAAATTCGATTGGCTGACCTTGACATAACTAACAAAAAAATTTAAGAATCAAAAACCTATTACATTTGCATCTTAAAACTCAAAGAAAAACATTACCCTATTATATATAAATATATGTCCCTATAAATATATATATATTGCCATATATATTCCTGATAAGACAATGAACTTTTGAAATATTTATTATATTTGTAACCGTTAAATTCGAGGAGTAAAAAATATATATATTGAACGTTGGTGTTAAAACTAAAAAAAAACAAACACTAATGGACCAAGCATTGATATATCAATATATATATTATATATATTTATATATATATATATATACATTCTATATATATATATAATAAATGTGCTGATGTGTGTGACATGTGTTTTTATTAAAAGTATATGCTTACATTCAAAACTTGCATTATAGAAAAATTTAGTCAATTTTTCTGTTTTTGATTGGCAAGTCCGAGAAAATTTTTGGGGGTTGTTCTTAAAAAACACGTTTTGATTTGAATTAAAATTTTGATTTCTATTATAAAGGACAATTGTCTCTATGTTGGAACTAAAATCTTAAAATTCTTTGTTTAAAAATGAATTTCTACACAATGGAATATTTAAAATGAAATACAACCAGTTTATGGTTAAAATTTAAATTTGGCATTTTTTTCAGGAAAACTCACACATATATTTTATTTTTATCTGTTATGTAAAAGAATTTTTTTTATATATATATATTTCTTAAATAATAATTTTTGTTGGAATTTTTAAAAATATAGTATATTTTATCATAAAGGAAAAAAATTTCATAAAATATTTTATAGAAACAATTTATAGCTGATCGAACAGACCTTGTGTGTAAAATCAATCATAAATATATTATAATATTTATATATATAAATATGAATATATATAATATGTTATGTGTAAATATATATATATAAAATAAAAATGTGTGTACGTATATATATATATTCATATATATATATCTTATATATTTTTATATGTAAAATGTGTGTTCGATATATAATTTCTTTACCAATATATATAAAAGTAAATGTACAATATATATATATATAGTCTTTGAACTATAAGATAGATAACAACAAATTATATAATATATATTTTATAATTTTTTAAAAAACCTATTTATTTTGCAATTATTTGATTAATGGATTTAAACATATTGGTTAAATATGGTCCTTTTAAATATATACAACTATATCAATAAAAACAAGTCATCGTTATATTGTGATTTGTTATGTTACATAGATTTGTGATGTATGAGGATAATATATATAAAAAAAAACGGTTAATATAAAATTTAGGTATGAGGGATCTGAAAAAAATCACTGGTTCATAATTATAAAATATCTAAATGGGGACAAAAATCAAGAAGGACTTCTAAAAAAAAAGAATTTTTTTTTAAAAAAAATGATGCCTGTTCAATGCGTGGTCATCAGTTTCTTTTGATAAAATTTTTTTGTTTTTTGAATTCTTTTTGGTAAGAAGTTGCGAAAAAAAAATGCACTTGTTGCCTGTAATAAAATAATTTAATTTATAAATAAAAGATAAGATTTCAAGATTTTTTCAAACCCAGATAATTTACAAAACTTTGTCCTCATTTTTCATACTGACCTTTTTCCAAGCGTTGTAACGAAATAACACAAATGTTCAGGAGTTTTTAATGTTTAATTTATACTCATGTTAAGCATTATACATATAAATAAATTAATAGTAAATAAATCTCCCATTAATAAAACATCTAAAATTTGTAAATATATACATTTATCCTATAAATCTGACACATAATTTTAAATCACATTTTTGAAGATCTACATCAAGATTTTGTAATTTCTGGCCCCATTTCCAAACGAAGAAAATCTGAACATCCAGGAAAATAATAATTTAATAAAAGAATTCAAAGGGCTATAGAAAGCAAAAATAAAAACAAAAAGCTAAGAATAATCCAAGATAAAAAGGTGATAAGAGGAAAAATTGCTCAGAAGAAAAAAAACCTGATCAAAAAGAAAATAAAAAGTCAGATAATATTCAAATTAAATTTAATATGAAAAATTTGAAAAAAATATATAAAAAATTTTTATAAAAAAAAGAATTGAAAAAAAGATTATTTGGGAAAAAAATTTTTAAAAAAAAAAGAAGAGGATAAATTAAATAAAAATGATAAATAAAAAAATAAATAAGAAAAAAAATATAACATTTTGTTATTTATTTGAAAAAGAATTTGAAAAAAATAATTCTTTTCGTTATTAACAAGAAAGATAAACAAAGCTAGAAAAAGGCTCTAGAAGAATCTTGAATTTGGTCTTGGAATTTCCAAAAAAAATTAAGGAAGAAAAATATTCTAAAGTAAAAAAATTATCCAGAAGAAAAAACTAGTTTTAATTTGTAAATTCCTTTTAAAAAATTTTATATTTTAATTATGTATAAAAAAATAATAGATAAAATAGGTCCAAGAAACAGGAAAAATAAAATATCTTTTTAAATGGATTGATCGTTCAAAGAATTGCATGAGGAAGAATTTTACCTTTAAATTCTCCTATAATCTTTAGATTGCCACTTCATTTAAAGACAATTAAACCCAAAATCTTTTCTTAGATTTAATTTATTTTTTATTTCTTTAAAAACAACGCTGAATTTAAAAATATGTTTTTATTATTCTCAGATTTATAGCCAAATTAGGAAATTGAACCATTGTTTAAAATATCGTCGCAAAAATTTGTCAAGCACCGAAATAAAAGTAATTGAAAACTTGGGGATATTAAATTTCTTGCAATTTTTCAAGCTTGAACTAAAATTCCCAAATAATAATGTGAACGACCAAATTTTGGAATTGTTTGTAAACTTATTTATTTTTTTTTATAATTCTGTAAATAAATA